>QLOH01001139.1:0-102729 GCA_026901365.1 Sesbania bispinosa | reverse complement strand
ACTTTATTTTCTCTTATTTCTCTCCATGTTGTATATATACAACATGTATGAAAAATCTTTCTCATATTTTTTTAAACCATATCCATCATTAACATGTGACAATGTTGTTCGAGCATAACATCCATTAGGTAGATTAGCTCTCCTAATAGAAATTTTTTCACTTAAGAGGAATTAGAAGTATGAACCACTTGAATGAACCCGGTTGGATAGGCCACCACTATATGGATATGCCTATGTGGCGAGATGACTTCAATTAAAAGAAAAAAAAATTCTATGAGCTGATTAGTTAAGTAGTGTAATATTTTGAATGCACTTTTAAATCTGAATAATGTTTTAGGATAGATAAATTCTTGTCTGGGTAATAGTATTTTAGGATGAAAAATTCCTTTGTGTTGTCTCAGATACCAACTAATCACGAAGAAGATTACTGTAACTGTGCATGGAGGTCCCATAAATTGCAACATTAGTGATGATGCCATTGATAGCGCAGAAGAGGTTCAGGTGGAGCTGACCACCTTTGTTTTCTCCTGCTCCATTTTCATGCTTATCTTTATTAGGTGTAAGTGTGTAACAAAATGACACACAACAGAGGCCCAAAGTACAATAACAGTGCCACAAATTTACGTTACTAAACCCATCTTATATTGCAAATTAAGGTTTAAATCCTTGTTTTATATATCCTAACTCTTGAAGATAAGCATAATAATTTTAATTTGTATTTGTTTGAGTATGGAAAGGGCAAGTGCATCAGTTGGTGTCAATTTGGTCTCATGTGGAACATTGTCTCAACAAATAATTATAAATTATAAATATAATATAACCTTTCTCGTCTGCCGAATATTCGCACAGTAATGGCATGGCGGTGTCCAAAGACAGCACATGTTTTTGTGGGGCTAAGTGTAGAAGCAAATGGAACCCCAATCCCAATTAAATACACTGGACCAGTGGTGAATGTTTTCTCTCTCCCCCTCCTATAGTTAATTTTACATAAAGGAATGGCTAAAGCTGATATGCCCTGCGTGGGTGATAAAGGAACACAATTACACAAGTAGACAAACCGTCCTTCTCTTAGAAAAGCAAAAGATATGGCCACTGCCCTTTTCTTCTGCACGTAATTCAGTGTGTTAGTGTAGTAGTATAGGAATCCACTTTTACAGTTTTTCTGAGTTTAAAAATAACAGAGTTACTTTATTTTAGGTTTAAACGATAACTATCTTTACGGAACTCAATTCCACCGAGCCAAGAATAGGGATGACATTTTGTATTGCAAGTGGGGATACTCACGGGGACTGCCCCATATGGGGCCTCGAAGATGGGAAATTTTCCCCCTGGGATAGGGACGGAGACTAAAATCCCCCGAGACAGATTTGGGATGTGACGGGATCATGCTCCCCGCCCGCGGGGTCCCCCGCCCCACCATATATATATATAATTTTTTTTTATTTATATCTTTATATATAACATATTAATTTCTATTTATATTATCCTAATTTTAAATTTAAAATTAAATTTTTAATTATTTTATATGATTTTTACTAATTTTATTCTTTATGTTATATTTTTTTATTTATTTTTATAAATAGGGTTTCCCGTGGGATGGGGAAAAATTACCCCGAGGTGGGGATCGGGAACGGGATAAATGGGAGGCGGGACGGGGAGCGGGAAGATATCCCCCGCCCCCGCCCCCGCCCCGCGCGGTGCCATCCCTAGCCAAGAATATCTAAACGGAATAGCGCTGTTAGGGTTTGAATAGCGCCGCAACATAGAATCGTTCGCAGTAGCAAGCTCCCCCTCCCCACAGGGGATGGGGGATCCTTCTCCACAGTGAGCTTTTTTCTCTCCTTTCAGATGGTTTTATCCCATTTTAGGTGGGTTTTCTCTCTTCTATTGTAAGAGTTTTTTTTTTCTTTCTCCTTCCATCTTAACCAACACTCCCCTTCCCTTCCTCTTCTCCTTCTTCCACCTTCAAGCATCCATTTTTCATCTCCTCCTCCTTTGTTTATACCTCATTTTCTACCGTCACTCTTCTTTTGATTTTCTTTTCCACCCCTTTATTTTAGTTGTGTTCAGCCATGATTTGAAGGTTTTGTCTGCTTGTGAGACATCAATGGGTTTTTTCTGCTAACTATGGCAGAGCCATTTGAGCTAAGCAGAAGAAACAAAAAAACAAAGAACGAAGGAAGAAATTATTCCCCTAACAGCAACTCCTTTGACATGGATGTTTTTTGTTGTTTTGATATTTTGGTTGAACTTATTTGAGTGAGCATGTTTTGTATTGTAAGTTTATTTGTTGAGCATTGTAATATCACTCTGTTGTTGATCTACTGTTGTAGATGTTGTATGGCTACCCTTGAGGCTTAATGAATTTTTATTTTTGACAAAAAAAAAAAATTAACTCTCTTTAATAGAGATTTTTTTTATGCACAAAACTTAAACCGAGACCTAATTTAAAAAAAAACTTAAACCGAGACCTATTTAAAAAAAAAACTTAAACTGAGACCTAATTTAAAAAAAAATAAATATATAGCTTGAAACAACCCGTTAATTAGTGAGAGAGATTACTCAACTTCCAGTCCAATTTGGTGCATGATGAACCTATAAAGGGTACAAATTTTAGTAAAGCAATTTTACCATAGAGACAAATTTCCACTTTCCTTTTTATCTTTGCCTTGTGTTTGTGCTTTGTGCAATATATCTCAAGTTATCAACCTCAAATAAAATATTCTGTGTGCTGGCTGCATAGTATGAATAAACCCAAGCAAACCCGTGTGTTAGGCAATCTCCACGATTCCACCAATCGGGTTGGTCAGAAGTTAATTCCTTTCAAAATATTACCAGATGTCATATTCAACAGTCTCTTGCAATCAAGGTAAATTTTACAGTTATAAATAAATAGAAAGTGACTTAATAATGAGTTCAATTAAGTAAAAGAGTATAATAAAACTTTTATTAAATATATAATTTTCTAAAATTACCAATTTATTAAACATTATATATTTTGATAAATACTTTCTTATTTCTTAAACTCTCAAAGTCTCAATTAATCCATAAAATGATTCCTTACAATTGTCAAGACTTTTTCTGCCACAATTTTATAATCAACAGATATCCTAGCTAGCTATTATTCCTAATTTTGCAGTTGCACTGAGGAAGATGCAAAATTGCAAACTGTGTCATTCTCTGGTCACCCACCCGTCCCCTTGGCCTCATTATAAATTATAAATCTAAGAGGGAATGGGTTGCTAGCTAGCGTAACATTTAGGTTTGTTTCCTTGTGTAGTGTTATTGTGTCAACGTCCTAAAAGTCATCTATGTGAGTGCCGTAAAGAAGAAGACATGCTGATGCATTGATTAAGAAAGCCAAGTCGGTCATTTAGAGTTAGACTAGGCAGTTAATAAACCCACTTCATTATGTACCTGTAGTTTTCTTTATTGAGCATTGCGTATTTGCATGTCATGAAAGAATTAATACAGTATCATAGCATAAAATTCTGATATTGTGACAACCAATAAACCTTAGAGAAGATAATAAAGTCGTATAGTTTGTGTTATGTTTCCCTTAGACGCTACTCTTCTTCCTCTATCGAGGTCTCAACAATTTCGTACGTTGATTGTTGACCCAAAGAAGCTATTACAATCTGATAATTAAAATATAAAATTAAAAATGGCTTGGGATTCAACAAGGAAGGCTTATTAGTCGTTGATTTGTAGAGTATAACTGTATAAGGTCTTGCACCGACGCTGTCGTTACTCATCTACAAGCGCGCAGTTTCCAAATTACATTCTAAAAAATCCAACTAAATTTAATGGTTGGACTATGCTATTCACTATCCAGTAACAAGTTTTGAATTTGATCCTAAACAAAGTGGGATTTTTTTTTTTTTTAATTTACTAGTTGCACAAGTGTATATCATGGTCAAGCCAACTCTTTCAATAAGAATTTTTCCATGTACTTTATATGATTTTTTTTATAATTTTTATACCATATATTTTTAATTTATATGCAATATTGTTTATCTTCTTTATTTTTTATTATTGCACTGCATGGGGTACTATTATAATTAACAAGCTTGTGAAATATAACTATTTAAATGATTACCATATTATTAAAGAAAGATAAAAGAACACCGTAATTTATAAAAGTTTAAAATATGTTTTACATGTTTGACTAATTGATGTATATAAAAGTTTAAAACCATTTTAAACTATATATAGGCTAATAATAAGTAAACTATAGAGAAAAATTAATGACAAAAAAAAAATATAAGTAAACTATAGAGAAATTATTTAAAAATCCTTTTAAATATATACAAGTAAAATTTGAGGGGGAAAATTAATGACCAACGAAAGGAATTGAAATATGAAAAACCAAAATATATTTTGTTAAGCATATTAATTAAAGAGAATGAGGTAGGCTATTAATTTTAGAACGAAAAATTTAAATTTATATTTCAAATATTGTTTAATGTGTTTTTTAATTAAATTGTATATCTTTATCTATCTATCTATATCTATATATATTGTAAAATTAACTTGAACATTGTTATTAATATGGTATAATGAAATATAACATATGAATACTAAACATTTCTTAAAATTTTATATTACTTAAATTCTATCAGAATTATTTGAAGTAATAAATTAGAGAAATTAAGTACATTTGAAAATAAAGCTTAAATACTATCTAAAAAGTACATAGAATTTTATTTTATTTTACTATCAAAATAATTTTGTGAGTTTTGTGTGTCATTTACATTCAATTAACTTTTTATATTTTAGAATATTCATTTTTAATAATTAGTTTAAAATCCATTGACTATTGGTACTTCAATGTTTATTTAATTTAATTTTTATGTATTATAAATTATTTTATATTATAAATACGTCCTAATTAATCATGTTATTAATTGATTTTCTATTCAATGTATATTAAACATAAAATTAACATTAAACATGATGAATTAAGAAAATAATTTATAACATTATAAATATTATGAAAACTCTAAAATTGCACATGTTAAATTTTTATTATTATTTCTTTTTGTTGTTTGATTTTGAAATGCATCAAATTAGAATATTTCTTTAAGTTTTAATATAAAAAAATAATCAAATTCATTATGAAATTACTCAACCCCAATATTTTTAAATGAACTTTATAATTATGATAGCATAAGAATAAAAATATATAAAGTTGGTCAAAATAACTATTACATAATTTTTATCATTTAATTTTTTTCATATAATAAAATTTTAAATTAATGATGGCATAAAAATAAGGCAATAAATAGTAAAATAAACTATCATATACTTGCTAATTTGTATTAATAAATTGTATTTAAACTTAATTATTAAAAATTAATTATTATGCAACTCTTTGGAGAATTTGGAATGGACCAACAAATCTGGGGTTTAACTTTTTAACTTTGATTGTCGTTCCAATGCTTGTAATGGGAGTAACTTTCAAGAAAAATGTTCACCTTCCTCAAACTCTAAGTCCTTTCTTCTTATATCGGCATAACTCTTTTGTCGGCTTTGAGTCGTTCCAAGATTTTCCCTAATCCTCTTAATCCTCTCTGTAGTCTCTTAGACTAACTCCGGACCCAACAGCTGGTTCTCTCCTACCTCACACCAACAAGTAGGAGACCTACATTTCCTACCACACAAGTCCTCATAGGGTGTCATACCTATACTATTGTGGAAATTGTATTGTAGGCAAACTCTATGAGAGGTATATACCTATCCCAACTACCCTGCTCCTCAAGAATACAGGCCCTAAGCATATCCTCTAAGGTCTGGATAGTCCTCTCAGACTGCCCATCAGTCTGAGGATGGTAAGCGGTGCTAAACTTTAGTTTAGTCCCGAAAGCTAAGTGTAACGCAGTCCAAAACCTAGAGGTGAACCTAGGGTCCCTATCTGATTTAATACTAGAGGGAACACCATGGAGTCTGACAATCTCCTTGATGTACAAATCAGCTAATTTACTCAATGGATAGTTGGCCCTAACTGGCAGAAAATGGGCCGACTTGGTTAGTCGGTCCACAATGACCCAAATTGCATCAAATCCCGCCGGGGTTTTTGGTAAACCCATCACAAAATCCATTGCTACAACTTCCCATTTCCACTCAGGAATCTCTAAAGGTTTAAGAGTACCAGAAGGCTTCTGGTGTTCAATCTTAACTTGTTGGCAGGTTAGACACTTAGATGTAGGAACACAGGGAAACACTAGAAGGGGGTTGAATAGTGTTTCTAAATATTTAGAAAGCTTTTCGTAAACAGGTACTAAGACACGATTTCAGACAGGCTTTTAAGGGGCTGTCTGAAGTTTTCAGACGGCTTGTAAAAACTTATTTTTAAAAGATGTTTTGTGCCTTTATAAAATTCAGATTAATTATTCTGACCCCTTGATTAGTATAAAAAGAATTGATAAGAGATAAGGGTAAGAAAACTTAGCCAAGGAATTATACCTGTTCACTCACTACCACTGTGAGCTACGTCCAGTTCCCAATGCCAACTAGCAATTGGATTTTCTCTTAATCTTTCAAGATTACAAGTATTCTTATTACAGTCAAGCCTCTTCAGGCTCTTACAAAACCAAGTATTCTTTTACAGTCAAGCCTCTCCAGGCTCTACAACCAAGTATTCTTTTACAGACAAGCCTCTCCAGGCTCTACAACCAAGTATTCTTTTATAGACAAGCCTCTCCAGGCTCAACAAATAAATACAGAGAAGATAAAATGCTTAAGCTTACACAAACTATATCAGTCTTGAAGCTTAAACAATTACAAATGTACATAAAATCTGAGGTATGCTCAGGAATAATACAAAGGGTGTACATCAATTTTATCAGAGTTTTACAGTAGTAAAAACTTGCAGCGTGATGTTCTCTTGGATTTCTTGTATATTAATTTTCTTACACTTGATGGTCTTCATGGAGAGGTATTTATACCCAATCTCAATCTGTTTGAAATACCACCGTTTAGAGATAGCATTAAATGCTATTTAACCGTTGTGAGACATGCTTCTGAGAGCTCTGATATTTCTGACACGGTACAAGGTTGCGCCTGCCATAAGGCTGCTACAAATGTTGCTACAGAGGCTGCGGTGCAGAGATTTCCTCAGTGGTGTATGAAATTCAAAAATCACCGGGAAAGGTCTCTGTGTTCCTTGCATAAACGTGTTGAAAAGGTACGTGCAGCAGAGGTTCAGAAATCTTCACAAACTTCAGCAGAGGGTGCCACGTCATAGATGAGACTTCAGACGACACTGATACTTCAGACGGGTTGAACTACTTCAGACAGCTTCAACTCTTCAGACGAGTTCTGCTTCTTCAGACAGCTTCAACACTTAGTCTTGTTATGTAGGCTCATAGTGACTCTTGCTGAAATCATAGATAAAACATTAAAGCATATGTGTATCTATGATAAGTACTTTAAGTCAAATTTGTCAACCATTAAAACTTGGGAATCTAGTTGTCTTAAAACATCATAAACAACCTTATGATATTTTTGAGACTCAACATTCTCCCCCTTTTAATGATGACAAATTTGGTTAAAATATACAAATCTGTAATCAGTTTTTAAGAATAAAAGAGATAGAAATATCCTTTAACAGGTTCTGTTTAAGGTATATTTCACTCATTTGCTCAAATTTCTCAGAAAAACATATGTACTCCCCTGAGTCCTGTAACCACTTCAGATTCAGATTTTGTTAGTTTAATACTCCCCCTTTTGTCATCAATCAAAAGGGAATATCAGAGCAAAACAGTAACAGAGCAATAAATTCAATAAAACATATATCATAGCACTAACATCAACTCAAAAAAAAATATGAGATAAGCCACTGATTGTATTTAATGAATGTTCAGATAAAGAAAGAGACAATCAGACACTTGTTATAAACATGAAAATAAGCAAAGACAATGGCTAAAGTAGCAGTTTAATCCTTCTTCTTCAGCAAGGCCTCAGTCAGAAAGGAAATCAAGTCTTCCTTGGCCTTGTCTATTGCTGCTTCCACTGAGGTTTTCAAATCTTGCTGACCAGATCTGATAAGCTGCTGTTCTTGAAGAATCTGCTCTTGTTTAGCAATTAGATGCCTAGTCTTCTTCTCTTGATCGCATACTTCTTTTCAAGCTTCTTAACTTTGCTTCAGCTTCAGATTTTCCTCAGACAAGTCTTGCTCAGATTCATAGAAGATTAGCTGGATGTGGGGGCAAACAAATCTAAGCACTCCAAAGCCTGGCTCCAAACTGTATTCAGAAGGTTCGAACACAGGGCAAAAGAGGTGCCAATGGGGTTCAGTACTACCCAGTCTTCATTAAAAGAGTCAACAGGTGGGGGAAAGTGATCTCTCAGATAGTGATAGGTGACATTGGTTGTCTTTCCAAGTCCAATTTCACAATCAGCTTCAGGACCAGTTGTTCCCGAAGAAGATCCAGCATCTTCTCTGATCTTCCAGTAAGAAGACCACATCCAATCTAGAAGTAGGTGATCCAGGCCTCCTCCTTGGTTACTGATGAACTCTGGTAAAGATTCCCACTCTGAAGGACTCATCATTTCAGACAGGGGTGCAGATGCAGAATAAACTTTAGCTTCTTTGAATTTCTCACCCTGACCTTCCTTTAAGGGATCCTAGGAAACTATTCTATCACGGTTTCACCAAGATTTTAAGTGGTTGGCCTGATTGAACAAGTTCTAGGAGGCCTGTAGCCTCTCATCCCAACTCCCTTGTGCAGATCCCTCTGAAACAGCTCAGACTCAGTGTTCAGCTGCCTCACAAAACTCCATTCATCATTATTCAGCCTAAGGGAATCATTTGAGAATGGATTGATGGGAGCCCAAGTATGTGCAGGAGGGACAACACCCTTCCTGATCTTTTCTAATCCTCCTGAAAGAGCACTGTATTGATTTCTAACTTCAGCAGCAGTTTTCCTGATTAAGCCATGATGCAAGGATACAGCAGGTGCTGGTCTGAAATACTGTAGCTCTTCAGACAGGGTGCCAAACTTGGGCAATGAGCAGGGATCCGAAGGAAGGAGAGATAACTGTAGAGCATCAGCAAGCACTTGCTCTTCTTCAGCAAGGATCTCTTCTTGTTGTGAAGGTGGAGGAGATAAAGGTGGTGAGGGTATAGGTGGTGGTGGTAGGTGAGATTGAGGAGGTGAAGGTTCAAGGTTGGATTACTTGAGGTGATGGGGATCAGATGGTTGATTTTCTGAAGGTTGTGATAGAGGTGAAGATGGTTGTTTTACAGGTGATAGGGTTTTGGTGAAGGTTGTGGTAAGGTTGAGATGTTGGTTGAGGAGAAGGTTGAGAGGGTTGCTGAGGTGTTTGTTTTTCTGGTGAGGAGGGTGGTGAAGGAGTTACATTATCAAATCTCACCTTAATTCTCTTGTAGGGAGGCTTGGTTACCTCAGATTCTTTTGCCTTTGCTTCTTCCTTCTCCCTTTGTGCTTGTTTTTCTTCCCTTTTTCTTTTAAAATACTCATGTGCCTTGACATAATTTTGGTATTCCCAGCCATATCCTCTGCTTCAGCTGAGAGGCAATACTTCTAGTCACCCTAGGTTCAGGTGCAGTCTGAAGTAGCTTGCTTTTGGTCTCCTTCTCTGAGGTGCACTTGACCTCTTCCTTTTCTTTGCTCCCTCAGCTATGGTTGCTTGCCTATCATCTTCAGCATAGGCCAATTGTGAAGCAATAGCAAGAGCTCTATCAGTCTTCTCTTGTTCTGCTTTCTTCTCCAGCTCCTCCTGCTCCAAAGCAGTAGCCAATGCTGCCACCTGAATGAGTTCAGGATCAGATGGGCATGCAGCCAATGGCTCAGCTACAACTGCATCAGTTTCATCTGCCTCTTGAGCCTGTCCTTCCATTTCAGAAGTAGGTGTGGAGTCTGTACAGGTTCAGACAACTGACCCACAATTTCAGATGGCCTTTGTGATGCCTTCTGAACAGGTTCAGACACCTGACTCTGCACAGATGCAGATGCTACCTTAGCAGCACTCCTTACAGGTAGCTTCTTCAATTTTGCTTGAGGAGAGGGTTTTGATGGCTTGAACTCATGCCTCCTTATGTCTCCTCTGAGTTCATTCTCAAGAACCTCCATTGTTGTCTTCCTTCTTGCAGCTTTCTCAAGAAGAAGGCTCTCCTTCATGGACGGAGAGGGAGGTCTTGGAGTCAGCTTCACTCCCATGCTCTTGAGGTTTGATTCACCAAACACAGGTTGTGAAAGGCGATCAAAAAGCCTCTCAATGGGGACTTTGAAATGCAGCAAGATCTTGGTGATGATGGTATTGTGAGGGAAGCTCCCAGCAGAGTCTCTGAGACGCTTCTGCATGTGGTACATTATGATGTTGGGGAGGTTCACCTTTTCTTCTGCAGTAGGTGAATCAGACAAAATCTCTCCAACTCAGAAACATGGTTTCTGCTCTTCCACTCTTAGGGATTACAGAGCACCCTAAGATGGCATGCAAAACCCTAGCCTTGTCTGACATATGCTTTGCATCCAAGCTTACTGGTTCAGAGGTGCCATACAGAAACTCTGTGAACTGCTTCTGTCCACCATTTCTTGCTTCCCAGCCAGGAGTGAATACAGCTCCTTCAGTCCTGACCTCACAGATGTGAGCAAGGATATCTTCATCAACAAAGACAGGACACCTCGTACTGTGGCCTTGATGCTAGTGTAGATACCCTGAGGATTGGGTATTCCTCTGGCAGTAGCCCAGAAATCCAGCACACTCTGCTCATGCCACTGTGTCAAGTTGTGATTGAAATACGGAGTCACCCAGCTGCATCGAACTCAGCAAATAAGTCCATTCCAGAGATGAAGATCCTCCAGGACTACACCCTTAGTCTTCCCGATGTGCTTCCAGCAAGATTTCTTAGAGCCATTTGTAAGAGTTTTCTGAAGAACTTGAGAGAGAAAGAAATTGCTTTGTGTAGAAGAGGAGCTCAAGAGGGTGAATACAGAATAGTGAACAGTGAGTTTCTCTGTACCCACTAGATTCTGTATTTATTAGATCCATGAAGTCATGAGGCATTTCTGGTGCCAGACATAGGAAACGTGCGAAGTGGAAGAGACAAAATAAATGGAATTAAACCGTCTCAGAAAGCCACGTCATTTGTTTACTTCAGACAAGTGACAGATTTCAGACACCCATATAGATTTCAGACAACACCAAATTTCAGACAAGCTGAAATTTCAGATACATCATTTTCAACAGATCAGATCACACACACTCAAAATGCATATATGTTCAGATTATTTCTAATGAACTTAAATATATCTTCAGTCAGAGGTTTTGTGAATATATCAGCCCATTGATGCTCTGTATCAATAAACTGAATATCAAAAACACCTTTCTGAACATAGTCTCTAATGAAATGATTGTTTATTTCTATATGTTTAGCCCTAGAATGTTGAATGGGATTTTTAGACAAATTAATAGCACTTGTATTATCACACAAAACAGGTATAGCAAATATAGTAATGTTAAAATCTTCTAACTGATACTTCACTCATAACAGTTGTGAGCAACAACTGCTGCTGAGATGTATTTTGCTTCAGTTGTTGATAAGGCAATTGTGCTTTGCCTTTTGCTTGACCACTAATCATATTTTCTCCAAAGAAATGACATCCACCACTAGTGCTTTTTCTTTCAATTCTGTCTCCAGCAAAATCAGCATCACAGTAACCTATTAACCTGCAATCCTTACTTTTCTTATAGCACAGACCAAGATTAGTAGTACCTTTAAGATATCTGAAAATTCTTTTACAGCTTTGTAGTGAGTACTCCTTGGATCAGATTGAAATCTAGCACACAGACATACACTGAACATTATGTCAGGTCTGCTTCTGTTAGATATATAATGATCCAATCATTCCTCTATACAAAGTTTTGATTCACTGTTCTTCCTTCTCATCTTTATTTAACGATGCAGAGGGATGCATTGGAGTTGACATGGGTTTGCAATCATGTAAGTTAAACTTCTTAAGCATTTCCTTTGTATATTTTTCTTGATGGATCCATATACAGTCAGAATCTTGCTTAATCTGAAGTCCTAAGAAAAATTTCAGTTCACTCCCATTAAACTCATTTCAAACTCTGATTGTATTAACTCTGAAAACTCCTTGCATAATGAAGAGTTAGTTGAACCAAAGATAATGTCATCAACATATATCTGAACAAGTATAAGATCTTTGTTAGACCTGTTTTCTAAAAAGAGTTGTGTCCACTTTTCCTCTTTCAAAACCATTTGAGATTAGAAAACTGCTCAATCTGTCATACCAAGCTCTTGGGGCTTGTTTCAGACCATAGAGAGCCTTTTTGAGTTTGAAAACAGGTTCAGGAAAAGCAATATCTTCAAAACCAGGGGGTTGTCTAACAAAGACTTCTCTTCAATGAGACCATTGAGGAAGGCACTTTTAACATCCATTGGATATAGCTTGATGCCATTATTTACAGCATAAGATAAAGAATTCTAATTGCTTCTAACCTGGCCACTGGGGCAAGGTTTCAGTGAAATCAATACCTTCTTGCTGGTTGTATCCTTGAGCAACTAATCTTGCCTTGTTTCTGACTACCTTGCCTTCTTCAGACAGCTTGTTTCTGAACACCCATTTGGTTCCAATAATAGTTTTCCCATGGGGTTTAGGAACAAGGGTCCAGACATCACTCCTAGCAAACTGATTCAGCTCTTCTTGCATGGCTAGGATCCACCCTTCATCATGCAGAGCTTCATCAATGTTCCTTGGCTCTATTTCAGACAGGAGAGCAAGAGAATTCAGATTCTTGAATTTTGATCTTGTCTTAACTCCTTCTGAAGTGCTGCCAATGATTTGCTCTTTAGGATGATGTGATTTGTATTTCCAATCAGGTTTCTGAGGAGGTATCACATCTGTTGTTCTGTCTGAGACTCAACATTTGTCTGAAGAGGTTTAGTAACAGTAGGTACTTCAGACAGCTGCTCATCCTTCAAGCTGCTGTGGTCATTCAGCTCCATTCCTGCAAAATCATCCTCTAGATCTGATAGTTCCCTATCAGTCTCTTTGTTATCATTGAATTTAACATGAATAGTTTCTTCAATAGTTAAAGTTCTAGAGTATACACTCTATAGGCTTTAGATGTTTCAGAATATCCAATGAAAAATCCTTTATCAGACTTGCATCAAATTTTCCAAGATCATCCTTGGTGTTGAGTATAAACATTCACATCCAAAGCCTATAGAATATGATATGTTGGGTTTTCTTCCTTCCACAGTTCATAGGAAGTCTTTTCAGAATTGGTCTTACCAATATTCTGTTTTGAAGGTAACATGTTGTGCTAACAGCTTCTGCCCAGAAGGTTCTTGGTAAGCTGCATGAGTTGAGCATGGTCCTTGCCATCTCTTGCAAACTTCTGTTCTTTCTCTCAACAACCCCATTCTGTTGAGGTGTTCTAGCCACAAAGAAATTGTGTGAGATCCCATTCTCATCACAGAACATTTGAAAGTTTGCATTCTCAAACTCTCCACCATGATCACTTCTGATAACAGAAATACAGAATCCTTTCTCATTCTGTACCTTCTTGCAGAATATTGTGAAATTCCTAAAAGTCTCATCCTTGCTTCTTAGGAATAACACCCAAGTAAATCTAGAATAGTCATCAACAATGACCAAACCATATTTCTTACCACTAAGACTTTCTGTTCTAATAGGACCAAACAAGTCAATGTGTAAAAGTTCTAGTGGTCTGCTAGTTGAAACAACATCCTTACTCTTAAAAGAGTGTCTTGTTTGTTTCCCTTTCAGACAGCTTTCACATAAAATGTCAGATTTGTATGAAAGCTTGGGCAATCCTTTAACAAGATTGTGTTTTGCTAATCTTGAGATTAATCTCAAGCTGGCATGCCCAAGTCTTTGATGCCAAATTTGTTTTTCATCTTCAACAGAAATGAAACATTTTACATTTTGACTTGCTAGATCCTCTAGATCAATTTTGTACACATTGCTGTGTCTCTTAGCAGTAAAGAGGGTTTGCTCAGAGGAGTCTTTGACTATGCATCCTTCCTTAGTAAAGGATACCACATAACCACTGTCACATAATTGACTTATGCTCAGTAAATTATGCTGTAGTCCCTTCACTAGGAGTACATTTTTAATAAGGGATGAAGGAGATATACCTACAGTCCCTATTCCAATGATCTTCCCTTGCTGATTTCCACCAAAGGTGACCACTCCACCAGCTCTAGGTCTAAGGTTTTGGAACAAAGACCTTTCTCCTGTCATGTGTCGCGAGCACCCACTGTCCAGGTACCATTTGTGGGGTCTCCTTTGTCCTGTTAAACACATCTGCAACAGGAATAATTAAGTTTTTAGGTACCCATATTCTTTTGGGTCCTTTCTTGTTAGCTTTGGGCCTTGTTTTTCTCTTGTGTTTGCACTGAGCCACATTGTGTCCAGGCTTACCACAATGAGAACACCCAGTAACCTTCTTTTTGCCTTTAGAAAAATTTAAGACAGTAGAAGGTTCAGACATGTTATGATCACAAAAGCCTAGTCCACTTTTGTCAAGGGAATGCCTTTGATTTCCAAGCATTATATTCAGATTTTTAGTTCCTTTGACAAATTTGGCCAGATCTTTTGTCAGTTCCACAACCTGCTTCTGAAGTTTCTCATTCTCTTCAGACACAGCTTGTGAACTGCAGTTTTTAGTCTCAATAATTTTTTCTTTGAGCATAATATGTTCTATCTCAAGTGCCTCATATTTGTTACACATTTCTGTGTGGGCTTTGGATAGATTCTTATACTCTTGGAAAAGTTCTTGAGAACTTTCCACCAGATCATCATACATTTCTTGTAGAGTAAGAGGAAATACCTCAGCTTCAGAGCTGTCTGAAGATGGTAGACTAGCCATGAGACACAGATTTGCCTCTTCTGAAGTGTCTTCTTCTTCTTCTGAGGTTGATTCATCAAGGTCTTCCCATGTTGCCATAAGACCTTTCTTCTTTTTGAAAAACTTCTTCTTCTTGAAGTTGTTTTTCTTCAGTCTTGGGCAATCAGCCTTCATATGCCCTGGTTGCTTACATTCAAAGCAAATAATTTTATCAGTGTTAGACTCTTTACCTGTCTTACCTGATTTAGATGATGAAGGTTGGTTCTTTCTGAACTTTCCTCGGTTCTGCAACATTCTCTTGATCTTTCTGCTTAAAAGAGCAAGATCATTGTCATCTTCTGAGCTATCTTCAGAATCTTCATCTGCTTCTGAAGTTTCCTCAGCTTGCATAGCCTTCATGCTGCCATGCCTAGACTATTTGGCCTTGGAGTTTAGAGCTAGAGACTTCTTCTTGTTGTCATCTTCTCCAAGCTCAAGTTCATGGACTTTGAGAGATCCCAACAGTTCTTCCATTCTCAGAGAGTTCAAATCTCTTGCCTCTTGAATGGCAGTGACTTTGGGTCTCCAGGACTTAGGTAGACTTCTTAGAATCTTCCTGTTGTTGTCTCTAGATTCATAGGTTCTTCCTAAGGACCTGAGTCCATTGGTTATGGTCTGAAACGTCCTAAACATTTGGTCAATGGTTTCAGTTTCTTCCATCTTAAACATCTCATACTGATGTATAAGCATGCTGATTTTGGATTGCTTGACAGTTTCAGTCCCTTCATGGGCTGCTGCAAGAGTATCCCAAATCTCCTTGGCAGAAGTGCATCCATGGACCTTCTCATATTCTGATTTATTCAAGGAACATATCAGATAGAGTTTGGCTTTAGCGTTCATCTGGACTCTAGTCTTCTGCTCCAAGGTCCATTCAGTCTTAGGTATAGGCAGACCATTTTGCATAGGCACATAGTCTCCATCAGTGACCACATCCCAAACATCAATGTTGTTGCTCTCAATGAACAACTTCATACGATCTCTCCAGTAGTGGTAATCCACTCCATTGAATGTTGGGGGTCTTGTGATAGAGGCTCCTTCTGTGATGTATTGCCTGTTGTTGTTAGAAGCTTCCATTTGGATCTTTCAGTCCTCAAACACTTGTTAGGTGCTTCAACCCTGAGTAGAGCTCTGGTACCAACTGTAGGAACACAGGGAAACACTAGAAGGGGGGTTGAATAGTGTTTCTAAATATTTTAGAAAGCTTTTCGTAAACAGGTACTAAGAACACGATTTCAGACAGGCTTTTAAGGGGCTGTCTGAAGTTTTCAGATGGCTTGTAAAAACTTAATTTTAAAAGATGTTTTGTGCCTTTATAAAATATCAGATTAATTATTCTGACCCCTTGATTAGTATAAAAAGAATTGATAAGATATAAGGGTAAGAAAACTTAGCCAAGGAATTTATCCTGGTTCACTCACTACCACTGTGAGCTACGTCCAGTCCCAATGCCAACTAGCAATTGGATTTTCTCTTAATCTTTCAAGATTACAAGTATTTTTTTACAGTCAAGCCTCTTCAGGCTCTACAACCAAGTATTCTTTTACAGTCAAGCCTCTCCAGGCTCTACAACCAAGTATTCTTTTACAGACAAGCCTCTCCAGGCTCTACAACCAAGTATTCTTTTATAGACAAGCCTCTCCAGGCTCAACAAATAAATACAGAGAAGATAAAATGCTTAAGCTTACAAACTATATCAGTCTTGAAGCTTAAACAATTACAAATGTACATAAAATCTGAGGTATGCTCAGGATAATACAAAGGTGTACATCGAATTTTATCAGAGAGTTTTTACAGAGTAAAAACTTGCAGCGTGATGTTTCTCTTGGATTTCTTGTATATTAATTTTCTTACACTTGATGGTCTTCATGGAGAGGTATTTATACCCAATCTTCAATCTGTTGAAATACCACCGTTTAGAGATAGCATTAAATGCTATTTAATCCGTTGTGAGACATGCTTCTGAGAGCTCTGATATTTCTGACACGGTACAAGGTTGCTCCTGCCATAAGGCTGCTACAAATGTTGCTGCAGAGGCTGCGTTGCAGAGATTTCCTCAGTGGTGTATGAAATTCAAAATCACCGGGAAAGGTCTCTGTGTTCCTTGCTATAAACGTGTTTGAAAAGGTACGTGCAGCAGAGGTTCAGAAAAGTCTTCACAAACTTCAGCAGAGGGTGCCACGTCATAGATGAGACTTCAGACGACACTGATACTTCAGACGGGTTGAACTACTTCAAACAGCTTCAACTCTTCAGACGAGTTCTGCTTCTTCAGACAGCTTCAACACTTAGTCTTTTATGTAGGCTCATAGTGACTCTTGCTGAAATCATAGATAAAACATTAAAGCATATGTGTATCTATGATAAGTACTTTAAGTCAAATTTGTCAACCATTAAAACTTGGGAATCTAGTTGTCTTAAAATATCATAAACAACCTTATGATATTTTTGAGACTCAACATTAGAGACAAACTCCGTTATTTCTCTCTTCATACCTGCCCACCAGAACATCTTCCTCAAGTCCTGATACATCTTGGTGATTCCCGAATGTATAGTGAACTTACTCTTATGGGCCTCCTCTAAGATTTGCTGACGCAAACTGCCCCCTTTAGGGACACAAACTTTTCCTCTGAAGAGAATCATCCCATCCTCGGACTCAGAAAACCCTGGCTTCCCCTTACTATCCTTAAGTTCTACATCTAATCCCTGCGCTTCCCTGATCTGGTTTCTCAGCTCACTAACAATTTCTAATCTGCACAACCTTAGGCTATTTGCCTTGAAACTCACTTCTAAACTCAAATCCCTAAATTTTTCTATCAATTTTAACTCATGTACCATCATTAATGATACATGCAGGGATTTCCTACTCAGAGCGTCGGCCACCACATTGGCCTTGCCCGAATGGTATCTAAGCTCAAAATCATAATCCTTAAGGAATTCTATCCATCTTCTCTGCCTCATATTCAGTTCCTTCTGGTCAAAGAGGTATTTGAGACTTTTGTGGTCACTGAACACCTCGAACTTCACACCATACAGGTAGTGCCTCCAAATTTTGAGGGCAAAAACTATAGCTGCTAACTCTAGGTCATGGGTTGGATAATTCTCTTCATGAGGTCTAAGCTGCCGAGAGGCATAGGCAATTACCTGCCTCTCCTGCATCAACACACAACCTAGTCCTTTACTTGACGCATCACTATACACCTCAAAAGTCTTAGCTAAGTTAGGTAATACCAATACCGGGGCGGTTGTCAGCTTTACCTTGAGTTCAGTGAAACTCCTCTCACAATTCTCATCCCACACAAAAGCTTGTCCCTTATGGGTGAGCCGGGTGAGGGGTAAAACTAACTGGGAAAACCCTCTAATAAACCTCCTATAGTAACCTGCAAGCCCCAAGAAACTCCTTACCTCAGTTATAGTCTTAGGTCTCTCCCACTCAAGAACTGCCTCAATCTTACTAGGATCTACTGATACTCCCTCTTGGGAGATCACATGACCAAGAAAATGTACCCTATCTAACCAAAATTCACACTTCTCAGGATTGGCATACAACTGGTTTTCCCTCAACACGCTCAACACTATCCTCAAGTGTCGTTCGTGTTCCTCTACAGTCTGGGAGTAGACAAGAATGTCGTCGATAAACACAACCACAAACTTGTCTAGGTAAGGCCTAAAAATCTAATTCATGTAATCCATGAATACAGTAGGAGCATTGGTTAAACCAAAAGGCATCACCAAGTACTCGTAGTGCCCATAACGAGTTCTAAAGGCAGTCTTAGGAATATCCTCACCCCTAATCTTAATCTGGTGGTAACCTAAACGTAGATCTATCTTAGAGAATACCGACGCTCCTCTAAGTTGATCTAACAAATCATTTATCCTAGGTAGTGGGTATTTATTCTTAATGGTGACCTTGTTCAACTGCCTATAATCGACGCACAGACGCATACTCCCATTATTCTTCTTGACCAGGAGTACTGGTGCTCCCCAAGGTGACACACTAGGCCGAATAAACTTCTTGTCTATCAACTCTTCTAATTAGGTCTTCAGCTCTTTCAATTCTAATGGCGACATCCTATAGGGTGCCTTAGAAATAGGCCCCGTGCCTGGCATTAGGTCTATGGAAAACTCTATCTCTCAGTCCGGAGGTAACACCGTCACCTCACTAGGGAAAATATCTTGGAACTCCCTAACCGTAGCTATGCTATTCAAATCATGACTAGGACCTACAGTTGAGGAAAGCATCAAAATAAAACATTCACTCCCATCATATAAGTATTCAGAAACTTGATTACAGGTAGACAATAAAATTTCAGACTTCACCCCCGAAGGAAGAGGAAGAGTGGGAAAAACAACAACCTTGTTAAAACAATCAAGCATGACTTGATTTCGAGATAACCAGTTCATACCCAAGATTATATCCATTCCACTAAGAGGTAAACAAATTAGATCTACTTCGAAAACTCTCCCCTGTATTACAATAGAACATTTTAAACACACAAGAGAAGTGGAGATGGCCTCTTTGGCAGGAGTAAGAACATTTAACTGATAGGGAAGAGAAATAACAGGTAGATTCATATTCCTCACACATTCATTGGAGATAAAAGAATGGGTTGCCCCAGAGTCATAGAGTACAGTCAAAGTAGATCCTTGGAGTATACACATTACCTCGCAGCAGATCACCGGCCTGAGATGCTTTTTCCCCACTTAGAGTAAAAACCCTCCTTGTGGCTTGAGGTTTAGGAGCTTCTAGCGTTCTCTTCAGACATGCATTAGCCATGTGACCCGATTGATGACAAAAGAAACATCTACCCTGACCCTTCAGGCATACCCCTTTATGGTTCTTGCCACAAGTTGAACATACTGGAGTCGTCCGGGTGGCTGGAGGAACGAGTTGTTTACCTTTTTCCCCCATGATAAGAAAACTTAAGAGTTTCTCCCCGTCGGTGCCTCGTCCCTTTTTCTCTTGTTGTCTGTTGGTGGGGGTACTACGCCATTAAGATTCTTTTCAGCAATGTAACACTTGTTGATCAAGGTAGGGAAGTCCCTGATCTCAAAAGTTCCAATCCGGTCGAGAATTTCAGAACGTAGACCTCCTTCAAATTGAGTACACCTCCATTCTTCATCCGGAACTGTCTGGAGGTAACAGGAGTACTTAGAAAGTTCCTCGAATTTGGCTACGTACTGGCTCACAGTCATGTTTCCTTGTTTCAATTGAAGAAAGTTTGCCTCCTTCTGCCTCCTCACTGAGGCTGGAAAATACTTCTCCAGAAAGGTTGTTTGAAAAAGTCCCCAAGTAAGATGAGTTCCTACTACAGTGACTCTGGTGTTGGTGGCCTTCCACCAATCTTCAGCCTCGCCCCTCAGCATATACAACGCAAATCCCACCTTAGATTCGTCAGTACACCTCATCACTTCGAAAATTCTATTGAGATCACGAAGCCAGTTTGCCGCCACGTCCGGATCGTAAACCCCATTGAATTGGGGAGGATTATGTTTCTGAAATTCTGCTAGTCCTTGAAAAAATGGATCCACTGTAGGGAGGGGTGGTGTCCCCGTTGTCCTTCGGGCCAACTCCTGAAGTACTGTAGCATTGGCAGCAGCCTGCTCCCGAGCCGCCTCTGCTTGAAACTGGTTAGAAGTCACCTCCTCTCCCATCATCTGAGTAAGTGCCTGAAGAGTTGTAGCTACAGGATCCGAAGGCGAATCCCTAGAAGGAGAAGGAGGATTGACCCTTGGACGACCCCTCCTGCCGCCTGCCATAATCCTCTACACATCATTAAGCAAATATCGAGGTGATCAGTCTCTCAATTCACATAAACAATGTATAAAGAACAATAACAAGTTACATGAATACTCTAATGCCACAGTCCAATTGGATTGAACTGCTCTGATACCAAAATGTGACGTCCTAATTTCTAATCCGAAGATATGGTCCGTTGGAAACCAAATCTCGAATTTCTGAAATTATTTCGCGTCATTTAAATATTGATTTAACTTATTTACAGTAAGTCAAACAACCAATGTTCATTTAAATAACATGTGTAAGCATAAAAACTGAATAAGGAAATGAAAATATATTTATGTATATACAAAAGTACCAACTGGTTCAAAGTAGTCTATACATATGTCATGAAGCTGAGGATAACCCTATACATATGCTCTAAAGAAAAGAGAGTATAAGAAACACATGTACAGTTATATCCTCTCCCAAAAAGGTCCATACAACTATGTCCACAGCCTATACTTCTAACCGAGAACTATAAGTATTTACAATAAAAAAGAAGAAGATAAACAACAGCTCCACAAATCTCCAATATCACGGGCCTGTACGAGGAGGGACCTGCGCATCTAAAGATAACCACATATCGTGTGGTGAGACTAAAGTCCCAGTGAGTGTGATCAAAGTGCAAGTGTACAGATTTAGAATGAATGCAACAATTACAAACAATCAAACCATTCAACATCAAATTTTTGTAATCAACCTCTTGGTGTATTACCCAACACCGATGGGGTATTTTCACTTGAACCTCTGACCTGGACTGAGCTCAATATCACACAAGGAACGTCTTCCTTGTTGCCAATTTAACCTCCTGTTTTCAATCATTCAGACTCAATTGTAACTTAATTACTTAACCTTAACTCAATTACTTAACCTCTGGGGTATTAACCCCTAATTAACCTCTTGGAATCAAAGTTCCTTTCTTTACATTTACTTCTCATTATGAAGAAATTGCAATTACAGAATTTAACAATAAACTTCATGATCGAAACAGTCGAAAGATAGCACATTAATGAAAACCTTAAATTTCTCTATCATTCATACCCTAATCAAATCTCTCAATACAACTCAAATGGAAATTCACACATAGTTCAGCAAGGCACGCACATAATTGGAAAGGAAAGCAAAGAAGTGGGATCATAGTATAGGATTTACACAATTATGGAGTGAATGGGGAAAACCACACTCACCTGAATTTGAAGGGAAGAATGAGAAGGATGAATTGAAGCTCGAAGATGAAAATCTTGGCTCTGAATCCCTACCTTCAAGCTTGAGGAGTTGTCCCTCTCTCTAGAACCAGAGCTCTTCTCTCTAGAACTTGAAAGGGAAAGAAGAAGAAGAATGAAGTCTGAATTCTAATTAGGGATTTTAGACTCATAAGTGGATTCTCGCTCAAGCGAGATATTCTCGCTTGAGCGAGTGGGTCGGTTGCATGGTTTTTCTTTACATTCTCGCTTGAGTGAAACTTCTCGCTTGAGCGAGAATGACCCAGAAAAACCCCACCTCTATGGAGGTTTTTCGCTTGAGCGAGTCCCTACTCGCTTGAGCGAAAATCGTCCAGAGAGCCCTCAAAAATTCCCCTGACTCTCACTTGAGCGAACTGGTCTCGCTCAAGCGAAACTTGCAGAAACTGGTTTTTCATATTTTTACTGCATAATTCGCTCAAGCGAGACATTTTCGCTTGAGCGAAAATGTTGAAACTTAGTTTTTCATATCTTTCCACTTTTTACCTTTCTCTTATCTTTACCTGTTCCTTTTCCATTTAGTTACCCTCAAATCATCATTATACAACCTTCATACATTTTACTTAGGTTAAATTTTGGGATGTTACATAAATCATTTAATAAACTCTCTCCATATACTTTTAATTTATGTTACTATCTTTCATATTTTAAAAATTATAAATTATTTTTTAATATGTTATTTTTATATTTCATTTATAGTCATTTGCATATATTTATGAAAAAATATAAATATAAAATATAAATAAACCTGTGCAAACACAGACATAATTTCCAGTGTATATGTAAAATTCACTTGAACACAAAATTAAATATATGTCATTATTACTAAGTTTTCAGTTTAACAATTTAAATAATTATTATATTAAGTATCTATTTTAATCCTTTTATAACATGATTGTAACCACTCCCACTTGGTGACTAACCATTAACAACAATTAAGTAGGATAAAATAGTTAATGATTAATGAGTTATTAACTAAATGAATTTCAGTAATGGTTTTCAAAAATAAAATGAATTTTACTAAAAATATCTTATATTAAATAGTTAAATAAATTTGATCATTTCATCCATTAAATAATTTTTTATGTCTGTCAAGTAAGAGAAAAAAGAGATATAAAAATATTATAAATGTATAAATTAAAATTTATTGATTAGTTAAAATACACAAAAATAAATGGCATGTATGAAAAGTTAAAAATTATATATACATATTTTTACTTTTTTTAACTTGCATATTATAATGACTTTATAAAAATTAGTAGATGGGAGTTGTATCTCCTTCATATAATTATTTTTTAAAAAAAATATTGATTTAACTTTAACTAATACACCTTTTATTTTGAGAATAAAATAATTTTCTGTTAATATTTTTCAAGTAATGACAATATAAACAAAAGTGACGGACAATCATTAAATTATATATGGTTATATTTAGTAAAATTTATATTATACCATGAAAAAATATTATATATTGTATTATTAATTAAGAATAACATCATGGTAAGGATTGAAAATTTTTATTGTTATGAATGACAACAAATATGTACATATTTTTCTAAAATTGTAACCCATCATGGAGTTACACAAAAGATCATGCAATATACATAAGTGTTTAATAGAGCTTTGTCGCCCATAGAGGTCCTACCCGGCTCGACAGGATTGCCTCCCGTGGAGGATACCTGTGGTCTTGCACAAAAAAAATACATAAGTGTTTAATAAACTTCTTTTATACAATTACATTTTAAGATATTTAATTTTCAATAATAATTTCACTAAAGAGGTTGATAATTCTTTTTATTAAATATGATGAGAAATATTTAAATTAGACAAACATATTCTTTAAATTGAATAATTTAATGTACTTTCTTATTGTAATTAGTTTTAATTATTTTATTATGTTATACAGTTAATAAATTATATTTCTTAATATTATTATTTATATATTTAATTAAGTTACAATAAATTTCACACTTTTTTTAAAAAATACTCATAAAATATTATAAAAAAACAATATAGATAAAGTTGCACGAGTATTATTTCTAGTTTGTTCTATTTTTTACTATTTCTCTCATTTATTCTCTATAAATGTAATCGGTTTAGGGTTTAAAGTTTAAGTTTATTCTTTATTGATGACAATAATGAAAAAAAAAATTCAATTAATGTTTATTTCCTTTTTGACTTTTCAAGTGACACATCATAATTTTAACAAACATCTCTTTGAAACCAAAAGATGAAAAGTCATTGAATGAAGTGTAACTTTATGATAGACTTTTAAGTTTGGATTTAGTAGATTCTCATGTTTTATTATTATAAAAAATAAATTTAAATAACTATCTTTAATTTTTTAATATTAAATTTTTACTATTTATAATAAAAATCTAGCGTAAACTCAAAATATAAGTGTCCATCCTAAAATTCCTCTAGAATGAAAGAATAATAGAAAAATACTAATTAACGTAGTTTCCACTTTAAATTTAATATATTATAGACAGATATATAGATTTGGACTTAAACATGCATGGATATGATCATTACTCGTTTTTCTTCAATTTGTTTATTATACTCTCATCAAGTCTTTATGGTTAATTTATCTCATTCCTTTCCTTCATATTCACAAGTTGCGGAATAGCATGTTCATGGGTTTACCGTTTGTTGACAAGTTGTCTTAAGATTTATAAAGCATAAAAGGAAAGAATACACGAAGAAAACAGAAAGGAATAAAAGGAAGAATTGTATTAATTTCTAACACACAATTATAATAGCTAGATGTTTCTACATTTATAGCAAAGAAAATATGCAAATAATATGGTCTAGGTGATGCTCCACTGTGTCATAATTAACCAGCCCACAATCCGTTGAGGTTGTTAAAGTTGGAGGGAGGAAAAGATTATGCAGAATAAGCTAGAGGAATATATGATTCTGTTGGTTGTTGCACCTGCTGAGTTGGCATGCTCAATGACTCTTGTGAAAATTACATTTTACCCATGTCATGTGTAATTGTATCAGCTGCATTGACTTGATAATTCAACACCCCCCGCAAGCTGGTGCATGGTAAATATCAATCATGCCCAGCTTGGAAATGAATGAATGAAAATTGGAGGAGGCAATGCTTTTATAAAGAAATCAGCTAGTTGATCTTCGGATGAAATTGGTAGTAAACGCAATACTCCTTCTCGGAGCTTGGTATGGACAAAGTGACAGTCTACATCCAAATGCTTTGTCCTTTCATGAAAAACTGGGTTGGCAGCTTTGTGCAAAGCACTTTGGTTATCACAAAATAGGACTGGTGCTCTAGAGCAAGTGATGTGTAGATCACGTAAAAGAAACAACAACCATTGTAGCTAGCTCACAAGTAGCAGTAGAGAGTGCCCTGTACTTAGCCTCAGTGGAAGATCTATAAATTGTTTGTTGTTTCTTTGCTTTCCAAGAAATTAAGGATGAACCCAAGAAGAAGCAATATCCTGAGATAGACCTTCTAGAGTCAAGACAACCAGCCCATTCTGCATCAGAAAATCCTAGCAGCTGAATTTCTGATTTCCTTGGAAAGAACAAACCTCTACTAGGGTACTATTTTTGAGATATCTCACTGTTCTACAAGCAGCACTGTAGTGTGTCAAAGTGGGCTTGCTTAGGAATTGGCTAAGTTGTTGAGTAGCAAATGTGATGTCTGGTCTGGTGGTGTTCAAGTAAAGCAGCTTTCCAATCAATCTTCTATAAGATGCAACATCTTCATACGGCTTCCCTGCATCCTGATGTAACCTGATTGAATGATCAAGTGGAGTTTTGCCAGGCTTTGATCCTAGTAAACCAGATTCATGCAGCAGATCTAGGCAGTATTTTCTCTGACAGATTGAGATTCCTGCCTTGGAATGTGCCACCTCTAACCCAAGAAAATATTTCAATGTGCCTAAGTCCTTGATTTTGAAGTTGGAGTCAAGAATGGCCTTTATTCTAGTGAACTCAGGAATACAATTGCCTTCAAGAACCACATCATCCACATAAATGAGGAGAGCTGTGAAATTCTTCCCATTTTTTAATGTGAACAGGGAATGACTGCATTAGATTGTTGATATCCTTGGCTGAGTAATAATGAAGTGAGCTTTTCATACCATTTTCTACTTGCTTGCTTGAGACCATACAAGGACTTGAGCAACTTACAAACTTGATTGGGCTTTGAGCATTTGACACCTTGTGGAATAACCATGTAAACATCTTCATGTAAGTCTCCAAGTAAAAAGGCAATGTTAACATCTAGTTGGTGTAAATGCCAACTGTAAGCAGGGGCCAAAGCAAGCAAGTTTCTTACTATGGTAAGTTTAGCAACTGGTGAGAAAGTATAAAAAAAATCCAGACCTTCCACTTGATTGTAACCCTTGACTACCAACCTAGCCTTATATCTCTCTATAGATCCATCTGCTCTATATTTCACCTTGTAGACCCACTTTCTGCCAATTGGATTCATATTTTCTGGTAGATCAACTATTACCCATGTACCATTCCTTTCAAGAGCATCGAATTCAGACTTCTTGGCATTATTTCAACATTCATGCTTACTAGCCTCCAAATATGTATGTGGTTCATGAGTGTGTGTGATTGACAATGAATAAGTATGATGTGTAGTTGACAAATTTGAAATGGAATGAAAGGATGAAATGGGATAGGAAGTACCCGAGTCAATTGTTTTTGTTGAACTGCTTGAAAGGCTACACACATAGTCACTGAGATGTTTTGGTGGATGCCTCTGCCTGTGTGATTTTCTTGGAACTTCAGTAGCTATTTCCGGTCTGATAGAAGAAGC
Source organism: Sesbania bispinosa (assembly GCA_026901365.1). NCBI lineage: Eukaryota > Viridiplantae > Streptophyta > Magnoliopsida > Fabales > Fabaceae > Sesbania > Sesbania bispinosa. Next base: position 76,007 of record QLOH01001139.1, on the reverse strand, counting down.
TAGGTTTGGGACATCTTCTGCAGGCCCTGTATGGGTGTCAATAGGTGTTGCAAAATCTGTTACAGGAATATCAATAGATGCAAACTGAGTTATAAATGGAGGAACATCATTTTGTTGATGAAAAGATGGTGATGAATGATAAGACCAGGTAGATAAAGGTGAGGAAGGATTATATGGTATTATATGTTCATGGTAAGTGACATTTCTAGAAATGAAAAATCTCCCGATTGCTGAGATCCAACAGGACAACCCCTTTGACACCATGTTTATATCCAAGAAAAATTCATTTCCTAGCTCTAGGTGGAAGTTTGGTTCTGTGTGCCTAAAGTGTGGATGCATATCATAAGGAACCAAAAACCTTTAAATCCTGCAAGTTAGGTGTATGTTTATATAATAAAAAATAAGGCAATCTGTTTTTTAGGAGAGTACTAGGTACTCTATTTATTATGTAGTTAGCATGGAGAATGTCATAGGACCAAAATTGTTTTGGTAATTTTGATTGAAAAAGAAGTGCTCTCCCTAAATTAAGAACATGTTGATGCTTCCTTTCAACCCTACCATTTTGTTGTGGGGTTTCCACACAAGTTGTTTGATGTAATATACCCCTTGAGGCATAAAACTTTGGCATAGTAAATTCAGGACCATTACCAGTCCTTACAACCTTTATTTTTGCATTATATTGTTTTTCAATCAACTTGACAAAATTCTGTACATGATCTCTTACTTTTGCTTTGGATTTTAACAAAATGATCCATGTAAAACGACTAAAATCATCAACAGCAGTCAAGAAATAAGAGTGATCATGTATAGAATGTATGGATAAAGGACCCCAAATGTCAAAGTGAAGTAATTCATAAGGTGAAACAACTTTGTTTAAACTAGTTTTATATGGCAATTTCTTGTGTCTTTCATAATGACATACATCACAGACTGCCTTTGGATCAACAACAATAAAAGGAAATTCTAAATTCATAGAAATCATCTTTGAAATTGACAAGTGTCCTAGCCTAAAATGTCATAAGGCATCTTGAGGTAAAGTTTGTGTATCAGCTGCTTGGATATTTTAACAAGAAGCATGCTTGTCATAAAAAACTAAGTGATATAGCCCTTCAAACCCTTCAGCAGAACCAATTGTCCTTTGTGGTTGTTGGCCCTGAATAAGTCAAATTGAATCATCAAATGAAACAACAAAATTCAAGGTAGAAATTAACTTTTATACTGAGATCAAGTTGAAGGAAAAATTTGGTACATATAAAACATCTATGACGAAGAAATCAGGGGAGAATATGACAGTACCAACATGTTTTGCAATTGAGAATTGACGATTAGGTAAGTTTATGCTTATTGGTTTAATTTCATTAAAGGTCTGAAAGGTTTTCAATGAGGCACAAATATGGTCACTAGCTCCTGAATCAATGATCCAAGAACCAAGGGAGAAACTATTGAAAGAAGAGGAAATGTTAATTTTACCTTATTTGTGATTTTCAGCCTGTGAATGAACAGACTAGAATGTGCGAACCTGGTTAGCTAAAGTAGCAAACTGTTGGTTAATGCTAGAACTTTGAATTAGACTAAGCAACTTCTCATATTGCTCATGAGTGAAGGTAGGTGGTGCAATAGATATATCTCCATTTGTTGATAAATCATCCTTCAAATTTATAGTTTCATTGCAAGCATTGTTTATCACTGAGGAATTCCCTTTTCTGAAAATGAGGAGGAAATCCATGTTTCCTATAGCAAGTCTCCACTGTGTGCCCTGTCTTTCCACAGTAAGTACATACTCTCTTTGGTCCAAAATTATGTATAAAGCCTTTCCCTCTTCCCTGTGGCCTCTTGTAATCAACAGCATTTATGAATGCCTTTGAGTCATCAGCAACAACAAAATTTTCTTGTCTTTCATGTTGAATTACTATAGAAAAAATTCAATTCTTGCGAGGAAGTGGGTCCACTAATAGAATCTGTGACTTTACTAATGAAAAATTCTCATTCAAACCAGTCAAAAACCTTATAACATAATTAAGAGTATGAAAATGTCTAGCATTCCTCATAGTAAGACAGGTGCATTTAACCGGACAAGCACAACAAGGAATAGGCATATATGTTTCAAGTTCCTCCCAAAGTATTTTTAACTCAAAGTAAAATTCAGTAACAGAAAGAGAACCTTGTTTTAGGCTATAAATTTCTTGTTGAAGCTCAGAAATCCAAATGAGGTCTCCTTGGGAGAATCTCTCCTTCAAGTCATTCCATGCATCGACAACATTTTCCAAAAATATGATACTCCGACCAATGGATTCAACAACTGAATTTATAATCCATGAATGAATGATCATGTTACAACGACTCCAAGCCTTATAACTTGGATCAAAAGTGTCAGGAATTGGTATACTCCCATCAACGAACTCAAATTTATTCTTGGCACCCAAAGCACGTCTCACGGATCGAGCCCACGCACGGTAGTTTGAACCATTCAACATGGGAGTCACCTTTACAGAAGAAGGGCTATCCCCTGCATGAACATAATACGGACAAGAGGGATCTTGTGATGGATCTATGGACCACCACCATTGGGACCTGAACCACTAACACCAGAACCACCACCTTGAGCCATCAGAGTTGCACAGGAAGAGAGCTTAGATGCTCCGATACCATCTTAAGATTTATAAAGCATAAAAGGAAAGAATACAGGAAGAAAACATAAAAGGAATAAAATTAAAGGGAGAAATGTATTAATTTCTAACACACAATTACAATAGCTAGAGGTTTCTGTATTTATAGCAAAGAAAAGATGTAAATAATCTAGTCTAGATGAAGCTCCATTGTATCATAACCAGCCCACAATCCGTTGAGGTTGTTAAAGTTGGAGGGAGGAAAAGATTCTGTAGAATAAGCTAGAGGAATATATGATTCTGTTGGTTGTTACACCTGTTGCACCTGCTGAGTTGGCATGCTCAATGACTCCTGTGAAAATTCCATTTTACCCATGTCATGTGTAATTGTATCAGCTGCATTGACTTGATAATTTAACAAGTTGGCTTGGCTTCATTGTGTATGGTGGTTAATATTTTACCTGACTCCAATATAAGGCAGCTATTGGGATGATAAAGAGCATTTCTTCCTTTTGAATTGTATATCATAAAGTCATAATATATTCTTTTGTATTGATGATATACTTAATTTAGACGACTTTTGGTTTATTTCACTTTTAGGACACTTTGCTAGATTTTTGGCAGCACGTTAATGTGTTGATTGTGTATTAGTTGTATTCTTAAACTTGTCAAGCAAAATTAGTATTAAAGGAGTATTAATATTTTTTTCTGGTGAATGGGAAAGAACAAACAAAGCAATAGAAAAACAAAAAACACTAACAACAAGCCAAATCTATTGACAAACTCTCCAACACAGCCGAAGGAGGGTCTGACCAAGCGCGCCAATGCCAGGCATTATGAGAGCCAATCTTCGCTAGAATGTCAGCTGAACTATTAGCTTCCCTGGGGATATGAGATAACTGGACCACTCAATCTCTCTCTCCATTAGCCTCTTTACTTGCAGCACCACACCACCAAAGAAAGTAGTGTTAGTGTGTGTTTGGGGTGACATAATTTGGGCTTCTCTTCTCCTTAAAAGGAGAAGCTGGGCCAAACTCTATTATTTATAAGCTCTTAAAATAAAAAAGCTACTTAGTTTTTGTGAAGAAAAGTAGCTTATTTAAAAGTAACATTTTACAGCTTTATTTTAAAAAACACGGAGCTTTTGCAAGAGAGGCCACCCTTCGAACCTCTAGTCCACATCCCACACTATTATTTTTTATTCAAGCTTTGGGTTATTCTCTATCATTACACGCTCTCTGGTTCATTGCATTCGTTGGCTTTCATTGTCACTGTTGTTCGCAGCCATTACCACCACTCCTTTGACGTGCTCCTCCTTCTGCAGTTATAACATTGCATTTCTGCCTCTGAGGTGGCCACAACATAATAATTGAACACACTATTATTCATGTTTTTAAAATTAATAATTGAACACACTATTATATTAACGCAACTACACTTCATTTCTACCTCTGGTGATGGTTACTCTGCCACCACGTCACTGGGCGACCTCCACGTCCCCCATGGCGGTTGTCGCAGCCTTCTGGATGCTGCCACAGTGAAACTTTCACATTCCTTCCATTGAATGAAGCGGCCTCCCATACACTCTCTTTATTCATCCTTCAAACCATAACAGAGGAAAGTAGTTTTTGTTAGAACCACAGGAAACACTAGAAGGGGGGTTAAATAGTGTTTTAAAACTTTTAACTAATTTTGGAAATCTTGAAAGTTATGACAAATGTATTAAGACAAATTATTATGAAAAACTTAAAATCAAAGTTATTAAAAAATGTGCGGAAGATAAGAAAGATAAGTTTTTCAATGATATGATAAGGATGATAAAGTTGTTACAGTTTCTTGTTTCAAACAGAGTTATTTAGAAACTTCTCAAAATACCTTCTGAAGATTATTACAGAGAATCTCTTCAGAACTGTTTCTAAGCAACTTCAGATTATTGGTGATCGTCTGAAGTCTGTTTCTAACTTCTGAACTGAGTTCTTTTCAGACTCACTTCAGAGGGTTATTTCAGAGGTTCTTTAAAGTACATTTTCAGCAATACTTCAAATGATATGAGATCATTTAAAGTTAGTTTATCTTTGAAAACTGTTTTGTTGAAATTGTTGAATTAGAGTTTGATATGAAAATTACTTTTCAATCCCCTTAGAAAATATAAAGCTGAAAATAAATGAGTTTAAGGGAAAGAAGACTTAGCCAAGAATTTATCCTGGTTCACCCACCAACCCAGTGAGCTACATCCAGTCCCAGGGCAAACCACCACTAGATTTTCCATTATCTGAACTCAGATACAAGTATTCTTTTGCCACAGCCTCTTCAGGTGTAAACACAAGTATTCTTTTGTTTTCAACTGCCTCTCCAGACAACATATGCAATATTATTTTACAGACAAGCCTCTCCAGGATTAACAACAAGTATTCTTTTGTTTTCAGCTGCCTCTCCAGGCAACATATGCAATATTATTTTACAGACGAGCCTCTCCAGGCTCAACAACAAGTATTCTTTTGTTTTCAACTGCCTCTCCATGCAACATATGCAGTATTCTTTTACAGACAAACCTCTCCAGGCTCAACAGCAAGTATTCTTTCTTCCACCAAGCCTCTTCAGGCTCTCAGACACATAAAGTGTTTACAACATAAACTAAGTTGAAGTTTCTAAGAAACATAAACTCATATTCTTCTTGAACAAAGGGACTACTGAGTCTAACTTAGGATACATGAATTGAAATCTAAGTACAAGGGTAAGGCTGAGATACAAGTGTATGAATTTTGGTACAATCTCGTCTTCTAAGTGAGGTATATCATCCTCAAAGAATTGGCTAAGTAAAATATTGAATTAAGCTTCAGCCAGTTCTCTCTTGGGCTTCTATGTCGCCGAGAAATTTTTGGTCGACTTCCCGACATCTTCAAACTCTTTCTAGAGGCTATTTATATGTTCTGATAAAATATAGCCGCTTGAAGATTGCTTGGTTACCGTTGAGAAGAAGTGATTTGGATCAAATAGTCGTTGTAAAATAACTTCTTAAACGGTTGCTTCTTCTTAAGCAGAATAGGTGTGCAGATAGCTTAGCTCTGACACACTATTGATGAGTTCTATAACCTTGAGAGATTTTCTTTAAACAGGTAGATATTTCCCTTCTTTCTCTCTGCTTCTTCTTTTCTGTCACCTTTCTTCTCCGTGAGCGTGAGGAGGTATCCGTTAGATTTGTCTTTTAGCTTGTTTTGTGCTAGCTTCTTTTCTGCTTAGCTTCTGACATTTTCTCCTTTTTCTCTTTTGGACAGAGTTCCTTAACAGATATATTTGAGAAATATTCTAGCTGTTGAACATATGGTCTTTGCCTTTGTTGAGACTTCCCATAGTTTGAGATTTGTCCACGTAGTCAGATTTGAAAGTCTTCATGTCTTCAGATAGTCTGATATATCTCATTGTCTTGTTCAGAGAGTATGTGTTCAGAAGGTTTTAATCTTCACATACTTTCAGATGATTAGTGAGCTTTCAAATGGTTGCATTGTTTAAACTTTATGTCATCAGCTTCAACATATGCTTGTCTCAGATGATTGTTTCAAAGATTTCTTAGTTCTTCACATTACGGATACTTTCAGCAAGTTCTTTTCTTCTAGCAGAAATTACTTCTTCTTTTCTTCAGATGATCACAACTCTGTTCTTCTTTGTCTCTTCCTATTGGAGATGATTACTTGACATGAGTATACTTGGTCCAGATATCTTTTGTCAATTTCTATTTCAGTCTTCTGATACGTTCTGGGTAGCAGTAGATGCAGCAGGTCTGCGCATGCGATGCTTTTCGTTGCAGGTGCAGCAGGCGTTGTAGAGTTTTCTTATTTGTGCTAACCTTTTGAACGAGGCAAGAAAGTAGTTCTGATTTTTGTGCTGAAATGAGTAATTCATTGGGTAGAGTGTTCTTCACACTTAGCAACGTCTTCAAGAGGTGAACTCTTGATTCTGACACATTCAGCCTTCAGATATACAGAGTTCTTCAGATCAGCTTCAAATCTTCAGATGATAGTTACTCTTCAGATGATGTATAGTTTATTCAGATGATAGATAAGTCTTCAGTTTGTCTTCTCATTTTCAGATCGTCCTTAGGGCTTCAGATGATTAATATACTTCAGATAAGATTAAGTCTTCAGTTTGTCTTCAAGTCTTCAAATTGTCTTCAGATCTTCAGTTCATCTTTAAGTCTCCAAATTGTCTTAAGATCTTTAGCTCATCTTCAAGTCTTCAGATTGTCTTCAGATCTTCAGTTCCTCTTCAAGTCTTCAGATGATGAAAAAAATGCTTCAGATAATCAAGTCTTTACTTCTCTTCAGATTCAGTGTTTCGCTTCATCTTCTTATTCGCATTTGTTCTTCTTCTTCTGATTCTGCATTTGTTCTTCTTCACTTCAGATGAATACTTCAACCTGAGACACAATCTACAAAATAATACCTTTCTTAGTAGCACCTGATTTAATATGATCTTATTTGTTAATCATTAAAACCTAAGGATACTGAGTCTTAAGTTAAGTTTGAATGCTTAGACTAATTCTTAGACTCAACAATCTCCCCCTTTTTAATGATGACAAATATGCTATGTATAATTGAGAAAATGTACAAAGGAAATGAAACATTTATTTTATTTACTTTGCTCCCCCTATTTATATTACTCCCCCTGAGAAAGACATTAATTCTTTTGATGCCAAATGTTAGCTTCTCAGATACCAGTTGTTAATCTTTTAGATACCAGTTGTTATTCTTTATCATTAATGTTTCCTGAGAAAAACATTAATTCTTTAGATTCCAAATGTTAGCTTCTCAGATACCAGTTGTTAATCTTTTAGATACCAGTTGTTAATTGTTTATTAATCATTAAGATCTAGGGATACCACATGTTATTCTTTATTAAAAATTAAGGATACTATATGTTATGACAGTATTTTGATATAACTTATTATCTTCTGAGTTTCTTTCTTACTTGACTTAAAGCATTTTGTTAGTTATATATTTCTCCCCCTTTTGTCATTAATTAAAAAGCATTATTTAGGTAAGCAGCTTTTAAGAAGAATATCACTTCAGACCGAAGCAGCTGATTTTAAGATGCACATAATAGAGATTACTAAAAGAAAGATTTTTATATTATTTAAAATTTTAAGAACATTATGAGAGAAAGAAAATTTGGAAAAATTTTGACAAGGAATAATTTGAAGACTGGCTTCCACTGGCTTCATCTTCTTCTTCAATCCCTACTTCTTCTCTTAACTTCAGTAGACACCTCTGCGTCTTCTCTAGCTTCTGGCGTAGCAAGGTGTTCTCCAACTTTAGCCTCTTGACTTCACGATCTTCCACAACTGGTCTTCTTTCCAATGCATCATGTGCAACTGTAGTTTGACTATTTACCCTGAAGATACTGGGACGCCTGTGATCACAGAGGTGTTCGATGTGAACCCCGTGAAATTGGAGAAGTTTCATGATAATGGTGCTGAAGGGAAGGATATCGGCATTCTCCTGTTCTCTTCTAATCATTCCGTACAAAATGATCCAAGGCAGGTTTATCTTCCTTCTTTGCAGAAGGTTGATGACACAGAACCTCTCTACATTAGAGAGATGATTATCTCCTCCTCTTGGAAACACGCAGTATTTTATGATTTTGAACAGAACTTTGGAAGTGTCTTCCATCCCATGGATCAGCAAGTTTAGTCGTCCTACACCGCCATTATGAGCTTCCCAGATGGAAGAGAATTTTTCTCCTTCGCACTTAATTCCAAGAGCCTTTCCAAGGATGTCAGTGTTCACCAAAATCTCACGACCCATTTCTTGGGTCTTTGCATAGATTCTTCTTTCTTCATCTACTACTTTCATGGTGCTCCAGAAGTTTCTAACACTTTCTTCATGCCATTTGCAGTCCACAGCTTCAAAGAAGGGTGACCACCCAACGCTTTCAAATGTATCAGCAAGAAAATACCCTTCTTCGGCAAGGCTTTTGAAGTCTAACACTTGAGTTTGGAAGACGAGAGTAGAGGATGCCATTTTTAGGGAAGAAGAAATGAATCTTCTGGGGATTTTGAGATGAGTTAAGAACTTGAGAGAGACAGATGAGAAATTGCAGAGGAAATGAGATGGGTGATGAGGTTTGAACTGCTTCTCTTGTCTTGTATCAATAGGCTCAGATAGCCCTTGAAGGTAGCAGTTGTAGCGTCGACTTAGGAGAACGTGAGTCATGTAGAAGACAGGTGAAAAGCCATCTCTTTTAATTACCCTTGATCTTAATATTTACGTTTTTCAAAAACTTTTTGTAATTGTGTCTTTTCAAAGCACTGATTTATTATAATGATTGTCTATTTTAAAGATGTATTATTTACAAACATGAGGGCATAAATGTATGATTAAAAACTAAGAGATTTAGTCATACAAAATATCAAACCGAGGCAGTTATTTTTTATGAAATTATGAGCCTAACTCAAAAAAAAAAACTTAAGTTGAAGAACTTATCTGCTGAGACTCAACTTGTCTTCAAATTTAGTCTCGTTGCTTTTATTCTATGAAATTCTTGAAGCACATCAGCAGCATAATCTTGATCTTCTTGCTTTAGGCGTTTCTTCTTCATAAGCAGCAATCATCATTACCTGATCCTCAAGAATTGAGATATACTTCAATGGCTTGAGTATCAATCACCTCAGCATTCCTGGCCCACAATTTCAGTAAGTTCATTGAGAACTTTTTGAACAGGTTCAGAGAATGGGGATGATATCAAGTCAGAATTGTCTTCTCAAGAATTGAGGTAGGCTTAGTGCATAGAGTATCAACCTCCTTAACATTTCTGACCCACAATTCCAGTAAGTTTATTGAGAACTTTCTGAACAGGTTCAGAGAATGGGAATGATATCGCACTAGCCATCCTTTGAGACAATGTTGTCTTGATCTACCCTTTCAGACGTTATTGCCTTCTGATGTTCCATCTTCATCTTATGATTATCTTTAGAATCTGTTTTGCTGAAACATACACAGACTAAAAATACCTTTCAGTAGCATCTGATTATACTTAATTAAATTTGTTAATCATCAAGGAAATATCTTAAGTTAATAATTTTAATTTTACAATTCTACGGCAAGTTAAATATCTTTATTTTTAGGGAATGTTAACATGTTAAGATAGTATATTATATGAAAAGCACAATTAAACGTATGCAAGAATAATGTAGACAGAGCAAAAATATGAAATAACACAGTTAAGGAAAACTAGTAAGGAAATTGTTGTAAAAGTTTAAATTTTATTAATTTAAGGTAAGATTATGACAAGGCACTTTGAAAAATTAATGATTATCAACAGATGGGTCCTCATTGGCATTGGCAATCTCCTTTTCTGATTTCAGCTTCTGTAACTCCTTCTCAGTTACCTTTAGCCTCTTTTCAAGCCGTTTCATCCTCTTGTGCACCCTTTTCAGATGATATGCACCCAACACCATCCTTGACCTTCCATGAGCGCTCAGATGAACAGAAACTCTTTTTTCTTTGGCTTGGGATGCAAAGAGAGAAGGGATAGCCACCTGGTTCTCTGGAGCTTCTTCTAGTTCAGATAAGGTCCGGTCTAACTGAGCATACATTCCCAGAGTGAAGAAGTAAGGAGGTGGTTGATTAAAGAGATTTTCCATAGGAAAACCCTTGTGCATTAGAATTTTCATAATCAGGGTGTTGTGGGGAAAGAGGTTCTCATTGCCCAAAGCTTCTCTGAACATCATCTGATACAGCAGGACGAAGGGAAGACTGATTCTCCTCTTCATCAACAGATGACCTAGCACAAACCTTTCTAGCTTGCTGATAAGCAAGTTATTGCTTCCTTTTGGAAGGATGCAGCAGTTCAGCACAACAAGGAGAGTTCTGAGAATATCTAGAAGTTGAGAATGCTTATAAGGAGCAAGGAGTCTTCTGCCAAACAATTCTTCATCAAGAACAAACGTTCCACAATTTAGTGATTCCCATCTCTCAAAGAAGTTATCTCCTCTAACCGGGATACCAATCACTTCGCTCAGCACATTGGTGTCAACAAAAATAGTTCTTCCCTGCACTGTTGTATTAATTCCAGTTCTTCCTGGTTCAGACACAACTTTGGAGTTGTTCCAGAATTCCAACACGCTTTCCTCATGCCAGGGAGAGGAAATGTTGTTGAAGAAGGGAGTCCATCCAACGGCGTCAAAGTACTCAGATATCCTGTGACCAGCTTCATCGAAGTCAGAGAGACGTACCATCTTTGAGAGGAGGATTCTCTCGTCAAACATATAGGATTTTGAGTCATTTGATGATGCAAACATGTTGGCCATTGAGCACTGTTGAACTGAGAGATTAAAAGACTTGAAGAGATAGAATTCTGCTCTTGTGGACTGATGAAGTGTAGTTCCCATGCAGATCTTCTAATCCTTATATATATAGGCAACAGAGCGTGCTTCAAGCATTGATGAGGACGGTTACATGCACTGAACAGACATGGAGAGTTGTGCATTGTGCCAATTATGAGAAACTGGTTGATGATCCATTGATTCACGTAGCGTCGTATCATAATTTTTTAGAAAATGATTTAAAAATTTAAGACTCTTCAACTACTTAACATATGATAGATTTAAATTAAATACAATAAAAGGTTTTCACACATATTAAGACAATAATGCATTAACAATTTCAATAACAATTCGTAATTTTCAAAGCAGTTTAATAACTACATCTAAACTGAGATATGAAGGATGTTACAAGTATGTAACTTGGGATAAGTGTACTTTACTTTTCCCATCATGCTCTTCTGAGAGATGCTTCTGTAGCTTGAGTAATGAGCTTTAAGAAAATATTCTCTTTTCTCATTTCTTTGATCTTCAGAGTTGCTTCAGCTTGGTAGGATTTCCATCTTCTGAGGATCTACTCCTTCTGCATTTGTTAGATGCTCAACCCAAAGGTGAGCTCTGATACCAATTGTTAGAACCACAGGAAACACTAAAAGGGGGTTGAATAGTGTTTTAAAACTTTTAACTAATTTTGGAAATCTTGAAAGTTATGACAAATGTATTAAGACAAATTATTATGAAAAACTTAAAATCAGAGTTATTAAAAAATGTGCGGAAGACAAGAAAGATAAGTTTTTCAATGATATGATGAAGATGATAAAGTTGTTACAGTTTCTTGTTTCAAACAGAGTTATTTAGAAACTTCTCAAAATACCTTCTGAAGATTATTACGGAGAATCTCTTCAGAACTGTTTCTGAACAACTTCAGATGATTGGTGATTGTCTGAAGTCTGTTTCTAACTTCTGAACTGAGTTCTTTTCAGACTCACTTCAGAGGGTTATTTCAGAGGTTCTTTAAAGTACATTTTCAGCAATACTTCAAACGATATGAGATCATTTAAAGTTAGTTTATCTTTGAAAATTGTTTTGTTGAAATTTTTGATTTAGAGTTTGATATGAAAATTACTTTTCAATCCCCTTAGAAAATATAAAGCTGAAAATAAATGAGTTTAGGGGAAAGAAGACTTAGCCAAGAATTTATCCTGGTTCACCCACCAACCCAGTGAGCTACATCCAGTCCTAGGGCAAACCACCACTGGATTTTCCACTATCTGAACTCAGATACAAGTATTCTTTTGCCACAGCCTCTTCAGGCGTAAACACAAGTATTCTTTTGTTTTCAACTGTCTCTCCAGGCAACATATGCAGTATTATTTTACAGACAAGCCTCTCCAGGCTTAACAACAAGTATTCTTTTGTTTTCAACTGCCTCTCCAGGCAACATATGCAGTATTATTTTACAGACAAGCCTCTCCCGGCTCAACGACAAGTATTCTTTTGTTTTCAACTGCCTCTCCAGGCAACATATGCAGTATTATTTTACAGACAAGCCTCTCCAGGCTCAACAGAAAGTATTCTTTCTTCCACCAAGCCTCTTCAGGCTTTCAGACACATAAAGTGTTTACAACATAAACTAAGTTTAAGTTTCTAAGAAACATAAACTCAAATTCTTCTTGTACAAAGGGATTACTTAGTCTAACTCAGGATACATGAATTGAAATCTAAGTACAAGGGTAAGACTGAGATACAAGTGTATGAATTTTGGTACAATCTCGTCTTCTAAGTGAGGTATATCATCCTCAAAGAATTTGCTAAGTAAAATATTGAATTAAGCTTCAGCCAGTTCTCTCTTGGGCTTCTATGTCGCCGAGAAATTTTTGGTCGACTTCCCGACATCTTCAAACTCTTTCTAGAGGCTATTTATATGTTCTGATAAAATATAGTCGTTTGAAGATTGCTTGGTTACCATTAAGAAGAAATGATTTGGCTCAAATAGCCATCGTGAAATAACTTCTTAAACGGTTGCTTCTTCTTAAGCAGAATAGGTGTGCAGATAGCTTAGCTCTGACACATTATTGATGAGTTCTATAACCTTGAGAGATTTTCTTTAAACAGGTAGATATTTCTCTTCTTTCTCTCTGCTTCTTCTTTTCTGTCACCTTTCTTCTCCGTGAGCGTGAGGAGATATCCGTTAGATTTGTCTTTTAGCTTGTTTTGTGCTAGCTTCTTTTCTGCTTAGCTTCTGACATTTTCTCCTTTTTCTCTTTTGGACAAAGTTCCTTAACAGATATGTTTGAGCAATATTCTAGCTGTTGAACATATGGTCTTTGCCTTTGTTGAGACTTCCCATAGTTTGAGATTTGTCCACGTAGTCAGATTTGAAAGTCTTCATGTCTTGAGATAGTCTGATATATCTCATCGTCTTGTTCAGAGAGTATGTGTTCAGAAGGTTTTAATCTTCATATACTTTCAGACGATTAGTGAGCTTTCAAATGGTTGCATTGTTTAAACTTGATGTCATCAGCTTCAACATATGTTTGTCTCAGATGATTGTTTCAAGCATTTCTTAGTTCTTCACATTACGGATACTTTCAGCAAGTTCCTTTCTTCTAGCAGAAATTAGTTCTTCTTTTCTTCAGATGATCACAACTCTGTTCTTCTTTGTCTCTTCCTATTGGAGATGATTACTTGACATGAGTATACTTGGTCCAGATATCTTTTGTCAATTTCTTGTTCAGTCTCTGATACGTTCTGGGCAGCAGTAGATGCAGCAGGTCTGCGCATGCGATGCTTTTCGTTGCAGGTGCAGCAGGCTTTGCAGAGTTTACTTATTTTTGCTAACCTTTTGAACGAGGCAAGAAAGTAGTTCTGATTTTTGTGCTGAAATGAGTAATTCATTGGGTAGAGTCTTCTTCACACTTAGCAACGTCTTCAAGAGGTCAACTCTTGATTCTGACACATTCAGCCTTTAGATATACAGAGTTCTTCAGATTAGCTTCAAATCTTCAGATATAGTTACTCTTTAGATGATGAATAGTTTATTCAGATGATAGATAAGTCTTCAGTTTGTCTTCTCGTTTTCAGATCATCTTTAGGTCTTCAGATGATGAATATACTTCAGATAAGATAAGTCTTCAGTTTGTCTTCAAGTCTTCAAATTGTCTTCAGATCTTCAAGTATTCATCTGAACAAATGCTTCTTCGAGTCGTCAAATTGTCTTAAGATCTTTAGCTCGTCTTCAAGTCTTCAGATTGTCTTCAGATCTTCAGTTCTTCTTCAAGTCTTCAGATGATGAAAAAAATGCTTCAGATAATCAAGTCTTTACTTCTCTTCAGATTCAGTGTTTCGCTTCATCTTCTTATTCGCATTTGTTCTTCTTCTTCTGATTCTGCATTTGTTCTTCTTCACTTCAGATGAATACTTCAACCTGAGACACAATCTACAAAACAATACCTTTCTTAGTAGCACCTGATTTAATTTAATCTTATTTGTTAATCATTAAAACCTAAGGATACTGAGTCTTAAATTAAGTTTGAATGCTCAGACTAATTCGTAGACTCAACAGTTTTGTTGTGGAATATTCTTATTTCTCTCTATCCATGGGTAATTCTGCCTTTCCATTTCCTTTTTTCACTATAACAAAAAAACATTTTAAAGCATTTTTTTAAAAGCATTTTAAAGCGTTTACAAACGCTTTAGTAGTTGACGTTGTAATATGTTGTTGATGTTCTAAATCGTTTTCAGAAACTCTTTAGAACATTAGGTTTCTAAAGCATTTTGAGAACGCTGTAGAAAGAAGTAGTTCTAAAACGTTTTTGAAAACGCTTTAATATGTAATTCCATTGCTATTCCGCAGTCATCACTAAAATAAATCTTAATGCTAATGATTATTGGAACACATTCAGTTAAAATTTTTACATTTTATAATTTAAAAGTTCACATTTCATTCCAAATAAAAATTAACAAAATAAATAAATAAATAAAAGAAAGATGAATAACATATGCAGGATGATAAATAATACAATTTATTAGGTTTATGAATAGGAGATTAAATAATACAAAATCATATTTTGTGCTATTTACTTACTGATCTATCATATTTTCTCCCGCCTTCTAAGTTTGCTCCTAAAGCATCATCCTCACCATCACCACTACTCTTTGGCTCATAACTAGTACTCTGTAGATCATTAATCTTGACAAAGTATAAAAAGAAAAAAAAATAGTGCCAAAGAAATAGGCCAAAGTAATTACCCCTTCGCCCACCATTGTGGGTCCAATGCAAAAGGCTTTTACCTACATATTTAACAATAGGGGAAAATAACAGGGGAAAGGAACACTGATGTTTCTAATGAAACATAATAATATCACAATCTCCGCATATACCTAGCCAAGTGATCAGGGGTAAAATGCATGGGTTTAATCATAGAAATATTAAACTATAAAAACTACAGAGTTTTGTTAAAAAAATCAATGAATGATTGAAAGATACAATTTATGAGTCATTAAAATCCCATTGAAATAGGACTAGTTACAATATGAAATTATGTATATGACAAATTAATAATTTAATACTAATTTCTTTTATCATAGAAGGGGGAAAACAATAAAAAAAGCAATACCAAACTGTTATTTATTTTCTCCACATGACTCCTTCTGATTGTTGTCTTCATTTCTTCATCACTTGGCAATTCACTGAGTCATTTTATCATTTTCAATTTCCACGTGAATTACAAGGTCAATTAAATTACTAGTCAAAACCAAAATAAATTCCAAGATTTTTTTCCTGCAGTCCCATCATCAGAGCATTATCAATTTAAGTGTGATGTTATACGAATATTTAGTAGAATATATGTTTTTAGTCTTATAATTAGTAACTTACGATTTCAAAAAGAATATTATAATATGGTTGTGTGGTACAAAAAAAAATTACAGCCACATCTAATAATAATAAGTATGAAGACTAATTCTTGCATGAAAGTATTTATAAACACAATTTATTATAACCTTAAAATAATATTAAAATCATTGGAATTGTCATTTTTATTAGTGTGTTAATATATCTTACATTTTTAATTGATTCTATTAATATGCATTGTACTTTTAAAGTTATATATATATATATATATAAACTAGCACAATGTCAAATGCTTTAAAGCTAAGAAAGGAAAAGCACTCAAAAACCATAAAAAAAAGGTAGGAAAGGAGAATACCAATACCTTCCCACCAATTAGAGATAATCAGATAAAGAACCCAATTTTCTGCAGTTTCCAACTTGGCTAAGCTTGGCAATCCCAACTCCTCATTCTCAAGTCTCACCCCACAACATAAAACTAACTCACAAATACCCCACATTATCCCCATGTGACAGATATGATAGACTTACTGCATAACCGCATTACTAGCATGGTGAATTGTTTCTCAATGTTAGCCCCAAAAATTGTTTTACGGTACACTTCATATTTCAAGAGTAAATGAATGTAGTTAAAGAACCATCTTTCTCCCTCTGAATTTTGTCAAAGTACCAAACAAGAAGTGGTTGGAGACAATTTCATTCATGAAGCTCTCCTGATTCTAGTACCTAGCCCACATGTCAGAGCATCACCCAACACTAAACAGAACAAAAAATGGCAGGTAAGCAAAAACAAAAATAATAGCTCAGAAGGTCCACCTTTGAATTATGGTATTTCTATTTGGAATCCATACAATTTAGCATAGAACTTATTAGTGCTCTTTCCACTTCATACTACATAATTCTGTTTTCATCTACAAAAGAATTGAGCTCGCAAACTTCTTATATGGAAAACTATATACATTAGGAATACCTGATATTAGGCTATACATTAGTTTCAAACTTGAAGTCCTTTGTTTCCTTAGTCAAGACAACAACAACAGGAACAGGAACAGAAACCGTTATAGGAGATATAATTTTGCATATACCTAAGAGCATTGAAGGGGATTTTTTTTATATGTTAAATAAAAAAGACATGTAAGTGCAGAAAAAACTTGGTTCACAATACAATAGTGTATATCAAGTGACTCGATGAGAATAAATTTTGTTGGTTCTAAAATACTATTAAGTTTTGTGAGTAAAGGAAGGGAATGACATCTTTCTCCTATTACTCTCCTTTGATGTCCACTCTCCTAAACATAAGTAGAAGTCTCCTACTGCCATGTAATTGTAAAATAAAAATGGCTATATTTCTCTTCATCTAATTAGTCAAGTTTATGTCATGTGCATGATGGGGAAAGTAAAATAAGCAACAAATTAAACTAAAAATTGCAGGCTTACTAAATCAACAAAAGAAATGACAGAATAAACTAGTGACTCAGATTGAAATTCATTAAAAATTCTCAATCAATCACAGAAGTTTACTTAAAGTTCACAAGATCATATGTGATGGTAATATGGAAGCTTGACCATCTTCTTTGTTTGACCAAAAAGAAAATTTAGGGAAGAAAGGCAAGATATAAGCAGTACTTGGACCATTGCGTCATTAAATGTGAAACTTCTTGAGGATGTTTATGACATATTCCTTCTCTTCAAAGTTTCATTTTTTATGAAGGCATAAATTAATGGCAAAAGGTTTTGACCAGTAGAAGGGGATGACTGTGAAGATAAAGCTAAATGAAATTAAATGAGTTAAGAAGTCAATAATCAAACATGGTTTCCAAAGCAGAACAGATGTCTCAAATGCACATTTGGCCATTAGATTTCTCCTCTAGACCAAATGTTGACCCTTATACTAAAATTTTGCATGTATCTTTAGGTGCACAATGATGAATGAGTCACATCAGATGATGTCCTTAGCATGTGGCTCCTCAGAGGAAGATAATCCTCTACCACTCAACTCAAAAGAAAGAAACAATTAATGAATAGACCCCATCCTCTCTCACTCTTTCTCCCTATATGATTAATATTCTCCCTTTCCTTACAGAACCATAACAGAAAGCTAATTCTCTGTCACGTGCCATCTCATCCACTACTCCCATTACTAGCTAATTCATCCACCAACCCTTTATTTCCTCTAATATTTCAAGAATGTAGTTATTTCTGATATAGATTAGGCAACCTTATTGAATTCTTGATTTTTCATCCTTGTTCTATACTGACATTTTTGTTTGGAGGGTATCTCATCATCCCCAAGGTTGAGCTTTCCTTATTTTCTCTCTAATGAGATTTTTTTAATAAAGCAATTTATTTGCTATGTGAATGGATATTTTGAGCTAGAAGTTTTTTTTACCCTAAAATTCAAATGCATATCGATTACCCTAAAATGCTACTAATTGAAAGAAGGCTAAAGTTATAACTAAGTAAAGCATTCTAACAGGCAACAACCATATTGGTCCTCCAATGTCAAAAATAAATATACTTAAACACTGAGAATAGAAAGATTAAATCCCTATGGGTAAAACCCTATCATCTCCAACAACATGAAGCACAGAAACATCAAGAAAATTAAAAAGAAGAACAAGCAGTGTAGTGAGAATAGAAATAGAACCTTTCACTCTTTCTCCGCGCAAGGAGTGGTTTCTACACTATACAGAGAAGTTTAATCAAACATAGAAGGACGAAATAGGGCACGACAAAATGAGCAGAAGGACGATACAACCACAGGAGCTTGTCGAACAATCAGAGTAGGGCAAAACGCGCGTTGTGGAGGGCTATGTTTCAGTAATTGAGAATTTTACAAGACTATCAGAGTTTTACCATTTTTTTATCGTTAAAGCATTTAAATATTTAAGCGTTGTAATGGTTATATCGCTTTAATTTACTAAACGCTGTGAAGCATATTATATTTTATTGAATATTCTAATGCGCTTATATAAACAATTAGCATATATACATGCTAAAGCGTTTATATAAACGCTTTAGAATATTTATAATTTTATTTTTTTTATTTTTTAATTTATTTCATAAATTATTTTAAAGCATTTATAAAATAAATGTTGTAAAGTTTAAAATATTTTTATAAATTAAACGCTTTAAAATATTTTTACAGCATTTTCTTTTATTAAACGCTGTAAAGCTAGTGTTTTAACATGTATATTTTGGCATAATGTTTTTTCAGTTTATTAATAATATCTTATGAATAATACTACCTGTTCTTACAAAGCCTAAATTCTACTCATGGGGGTACAACTAGGCTAAGTGAAGAAGCTAGTGTGTCCTTTATGCTGCCTACGCCTCTCCTTTTATAGGTGTTGGGGGATATCTTCTATATATGGCATGATTTATTGATTGGGGAACAACATGCGTTGATTCTGCTGTTAGGCTGCTTAATATCAACTCTTTTCCTTTTCTGTCTGATTTTCTCCCTTAGTCAAGCCGGGGGTCCTGTTAGGTGTGTCGGATCTACCTCTCCGAGCTTACCTTGGCTGAGCCTACCCTGGCCGAGCTTATTTGGAGAAAGTATGAGTTTAGCTGGTACGTAACATATACCCTAATCGGGCGTATCTCGTACGTATCATAAGCCTCCCAAGCTACGAAGTGATACTTAGTGAAGTAGCTTGTTCATTTCGGTTCTCCTTTACCCGAATGGTGCCTTTATTTGGGTCTGTTTGGTCCTACTTCTCATATGTTGTCAGCTGTTGCAGTTGAATAATGACCGTTGGATTGGGTTGATCTCCACCGTTCATTGTTACAACGGTCGCGCCTTTTGGCTCACCTGACTCTTCATTTTTGTGTCTTTTGGGATTCTTACCATTTCGCGCCCTATATAGGGTTTCGATGAAAACCTTTCCTTGCTACGAAAGCCTTCATCTTTCTGTTCTTCCTTGTTTCGTTTTTCCCGTGCTTTTGTGTCTCGTTTTCTCTATGCTTCAGCGTTGTTCGTGCTTTCCATTTTTATGTTTTCTGCTTCTCTTTCTGCTCTCAGGTACACGCCCTTCTCCTCTGTTGTCTTTTCTTCATTTTTAGCTATGTCTTCTAGAGCAACTTCTGAGTTTTCTGGTGAGGGTTCCGATGGTGAGAGTTATCATGGTAGGGCACCATCCATTTCTGTTTTGAGTTCTACTGATAGCATAGGTACTGATTCCTCTAGTGAGGATTTGGGTAAGGGTAATGCTGGGTCTTCTTACCGTGCCCCTGTCTTGGTTGATGTTTCCCGTGAGGAGGGGGAAGGTTCTGGTGTTCCTGGAAAAAAGAAAAAGAAGAAGGTACTAAAGTATTCTAGTGAGGGTGAGTTTGAAGGTTATGTGTTTAAGTTTGACGAGGAAGACAAAGACGAGTCTGAGTATGACTTTGTGGGTTATTCTTGGGTGGCGGAGTTGATCCGGGATTCTTCCTCGGTATACACCGATGAACCCTCTCTTAGGAAGTTTGTTGGCCAAGTAAATTTTACCCGACCAAGTACTAAGGGTTCCATAAATTGTAGTTGGTGTAATCCGGGAGATAGGATCTGTCATCGGCGTGCCCCTAACTCGGTTCACGATGTCGTCTATGTGTTTGATAAATTGTTCAGTGAGTTTAATGTCCGAGTTCCCTTTACTGACTTTGAGTGTTCTCTCCTCCGTCTTCTTAACGTTGCTCCTACTCAACTCCATCCTAATTCTTGGGGCTTTATAAAAGGGTTCCAGATCCTTTGTGACTTTTTTGGTATAACTCCGACCTATCCTAAATTTTTCTACTTTTTTCGAGTTAAAGTAACTCGTCCCTTGGGTTTAATCCCGATCAATATCCGATCCAATAGGAGAATAATGGGTCCCTATACCTCTTCCCCCAAATAATTTAAAGATCATTTTTTCTGCCTTTTTAGTGAAGAAGGGGACAAATTTTTTCTTGATGATAATAAAAATTTGACTTTCCCCATATATTGGTCACCTCGTCCTCGTGTTGTTATTTCCTTTGAGGCCGATTTCCTTTCTCCCGAAGAGTTGATTGAGGTGAATTTTCTGAAAGAGGCCACTGGGTTGAAGTGTGGCAAATTGATTAAGTTAGAGAACAAGTCCGCTGATCTTAAGAGATATATTGGTATGCTTTGATCTTGTTTGTTTATTTTGTTTAGGCTTTCCTTAGTATGACAATTTTATTCATATTTCTTTGACTGTAGAGAGTATGGCCACTGCTTTAGACAAGAAGGTGTTGGCTCGACGTCTTGCGGCTCAACGGGCCGAGAAGGCTAAGGCTGGAACTAGCCAGGCCGAGAAGACCTTGAATGAAGCTGTTTATGGAGCCTAAGAGTCAAATCCCCAAGCGATATCCTCGGATAAGTCCCCATCTAAAGAGACTTCTAGAAAGTGTCCTCGTAATTCTTCTCTTCGCTTGGATGTTGTAAAAGATGTCGGTCCTGAGTTACCTAACGAGGGCTCGGGTGTGCAGGTGTTTCAGGATTTTACCGGGTCAGGTCCCAATATATGTTCTCTATGGGATAATCATTTTGATGTTCATCAGGTCATAGACAACAATCTCCTCCTGAAGAGTGACGTGAAGTATTTAGACAAATGGGGTCCTCAGTCTGCTCAACTCATGCTTTATCACATAGGTGTTATAGCTGCAGCCCTTTCCCGTTACCTGGAAAGGCATGATGCTTCCAGTTCCTGTTGGGAGTCCGAGCTGACTAAATCTGTTGATGATTTGCAAAAGCAGCTGGTTGGATACGAGGAAATGAAGACTAAGGTGGCGGGGTTAGAGGGGCGAGTTGTTCTCTTGACCAAAGAAAATGAAGGCTTGAAAGAAGACAAGGACTCCTTGACCGGGCAGATTGCTACCGAGAAGATTGCTAGGATCAAGGCCGATGAGTCACTTGCTGGAGCTCTTGAGGAAAAGAAGAAGGTTGAGGAAGCAAAAGACAAGATTGAGGCTGACGCTGCTCAAACTTATGATCAAGGATTTTCTCAAGCTTTGGAACAGGTCAGGGCCTTGTACCCATCTTTGGATGTTTCCAGCTGCGATGTTCTGAAGGAGGTTGTGGACGGGGTCTTGATGGAGATGGTTTTGGAGGATGGAGGAATTGGATCCAAGGGTAACGAAGAAGGTAAAGCTGATGGAGATGATCCTTCCTCGGTCCGATCTGTTGAAGATACTGAGAAGACTCCTGTTGATCAACCTTAACTTTATTTCTTCTTTTCTGTTTTGTAACTAAGTTTTTGATGTATGTAACCCGAAACTTGGAATGTTTATGAAATGCGCACATTTTCTTTGCACCGTCCATGACTTTCTCTTCTTCAAAACGTAAGAATTAGTGTTTATGATCACTTTCTATGTCGTATTTATTGCATTCCGTTAACTCTTAGGGCTTTCCATTGCATATAAAAGGGGGAAATTGGCTTCCCTTATTTGTCACTCGAACTTCATTTCTTTCTTTCCATGTCCGAGTTGTGCAAGAAGGAAGAGGATTTTCTGATATCAGTTAATCTGTTTGATCCGATTCTTGTCGGGGAACGGATCAACAGATTAACTGATGTTGGAATTTTCCTTTGGTAAATCCTTTTGGATCAAGCAGATTAACTGAAGATGGGAGTGAAGGTTTCAGGTTCCGTTTGAAGGAATTTGAAGTTTTTTCTTCTTATGCCAAAGATGGGGGGCCAAGTTTGTGAGGAAATCCAGAATTGGGCTTGGTTCTTCGGCTTTTAGGTGTACCGAGGAGGTTTCTGCTCATGACCGAGTGGTTTTCGAGGGGGTGGAGGTAGCGGAAGAGTTTCAAGAAATTGATTCTTGTCGTAGTCTTGTGACATCTTCCCCTTTTGATTAGGTTATGTAGGGTTGTCTTCTGGTGTAACCTAATGGTCTTATTTGGTAGTATCAGCTCCAACCTTTTTCCTTCTAGAGGAAAAAGGGGTTTTGTAATATTTTTTGCGTCCTAAGTCTTGTGTGTGGTAGGTAGTCTTTTGGTGTAAAACTCTTGAATTCTAAATGCAAGTTTTCCTTTCTATTTTCATTTGAATCTCGTACTCTTGGCATTAATATCATTGATTTACTGGAATGTTGAATTCTGTACGAGGGAATAAAAAGAAAATTTCGTAAAATTATTGAAATGTTGAACCTGGTTTTTGTAGTAAAGCTAAGGTGGTGTGCCAAACAGCCTCTTAGTACGAGGAGTTGATCCTTGTGACAATACTAAGCGTTGAACTTGAACTAGGGGAGGATCCATCAGGTATGATGAGTTTAATCTTGAAAAAAATTAAACTCTTAGGTACGAGTATTGCTAGGTATGAGCAGTTTATCCTTGTGACAATATTAAGCATTGAACTTGAACTAGGGGAGGATCCATCAGGTACGATGAGTTTAATCTTGAAAAAATTAAACTCTTAGGTATGAGTACTGCTAGGTATGAGCAGTTTATCCTTGTGACAATATCCAAGTGTTGAACTCGAATTAGGGGAGGATCCATCAGGTACGATGAGTTTAATCTTGAAAAAATTAAACTCTTAGGTACGAGTACTGCTAGGTATGAGCAGTTTATCCTTGTGACAATATTAAGCGTTGAACTTGAACTAGGGGAGTATCCATCAGGTACAATGAGTTTAATCTTGAAAAAATTAAACTCTTAGGTACGAGTATTGCTAGGTATGAGCAGTTTATCCTTGTTATAATATTAAGCGTTGAACTTGAACTAGGGGGGATCCATCAGGTACGATGAGTTTAATCTTGAAAAAATTAAACTCTTAGGTACGAGTACTGCTAGGTATGAGCAGTTTTTCCTTGTGATAATATTAAGCGTTGAACTTGAACTAGGGGAGGATCCATCAGGTACGATGAGTTTAATCTTGAAAAAAATTAAACTCTTAGGTACGAGTACTGCTAGTATGAGCAGTTTGATCCTTGTGACAATATCCAAGTGTTGAACTCGAATTAGGGGAAGATCCATCAGGTACGATGAGTTTAATCTTGAAAAGATTAAACTCTTAGGTACGAGTACTGCTAGGTATAAGCAGTTGAACCTTGTCACGTCTTTTGGAGAGTAAATTTTAACTCGTTATCTTGAGATGAAACTCAGTTTTTAGAGTGTAAGCTCGTTACCCCTGAGATGAGACTCAGTTTTTAGAGTGTAAGCTCGTTACCCTGAGATGAGACTCAATTTTTAGAGTGTAAGCTCGTTACCCTGAGATGAGACTCAGTTTTTAGAGTGTAAGCTCGTTACCCTGAGATGAAACTCAGTTTTTAGAGTGTAAGCTCGTTACCCTGAGATGAGACTCAGTTTTTAGAGCATAGATTTGGCGAATCATGTCTTCCCTTAGGAGAATTTTAACTCGTTACCCTGAGGTTAGACTCAGTTTTTAGAGTGTAAGCTCGTTACCCTGAGATGAGACTCAGTTTTTAGAGCATAGATTTGGAAAATCACGTCTTCCCTTAGGAGAATTTTAACTCGTTACCCTGAGGTGAGACTCAGTTTTTAGAGTGTAAGCTCGTTACCCTGAGATGAGACTCAGTTTTTAGAGCATAGATTTGGCGAATCACGTCTTCCCTTAGGAGTATTTTAATAGAGATAAAAAAAATATAAGACATATAATTATTTACTGGTTTATAGTCAAAATTAAGCCTCGTTAAAACCTTTCTCGGTAAAAACCCTCCTTAGGGATAAAAAAACCAAGATAGGAAAAAGAGTACCTAACCTGACTGTCATTATACAATCTGTAATTAACTGAAATAAAATCTTAGATGTTTGGCGTTCCATGTCCTAGGTATGAGTCTTCCTGTTAGTTTTTCCAATTCGTATGCCCCGAAGCCGACCTCTTTCTTGATTCTGAATGGGCCTTCCCAGTTCGGGGCGAGCTTCCCATGTCTTGGGTCTTTTCTTGCTTGCTCGATTTTTCGTAAGACCAAGTCTCCCGTTATGAATTTCCTGGGTTGAACTTTTGAGTTGTATCTTCTGGCTGATCTATCCTTACAAACTTGTTCTCTGAGGTGTGCCACTTCTCGTTCTTCTGTTAATAAATCCAGTTCGGTTCTCAAATTATTTTCATTCTCTCCAGCATTAAACTCTTGAGCCCGAGGGCTCATGTAGGATATCTCTACAGGGATCATCGCATCGCTTCCATAGGTCAATCAGTATGGTGTTTCCCCTGTTGCCGATTGAGGTGTGGTATGATATGACCACAAAACCATTGGTAGTTCTTCGGTCCATCTTCCCTTTGCTTCTCCAAGTCTTTTCTTCAATCCATTGAGTATTATTTTCTTGGCCGCTTCAGCTTGTCCATTTGTCTGTGGGTGCTCAACTGAAGCCTTGATGTGTTTCATGTTATATTCTCTGCATAGGTCAGTAAATTCCCTGCAATCGAATTGCTTTCCATTGTCTGATATTATTGTGTTTGGGATACCATGCCGACATATTATCTGTCTCCAGACGAATTTACTTATTTTTCCTGAAGTTATTGATGATAAGGGCCCTGCTTCGATCCATTTGGTGAAGTAGTTGATGGCGACAACTAGGTATTTGACCTGTCCAAGAGCTAGTGGGAATGGGCCGAGGAGATCTATCCCCCACATTGCGAAGGGCCACGAGGACGTAATACCGTGTAGTTCCTATGGACTCATGTAGCTGAACTTTGCGAATTTTTGACAAGCATCACATTTTTTCACGAACTCCTTAGCGTCAGCCCTTAATGTTGGCCAGTAAAATCCAGCTCTCAGAATCTTGGCTGCTAATGATCTTGCTCCCCCATGGCTTGCACATACTCCTCCATGTACTTCCTTCAAGATGTAGCTTTGTTGATCATTTGTGATGCATCTTAACAGGGGGGATGAATATCCTCTTCGGTAGAGTTGTCCGTTTATGATTACGTAGAAGCTGGAGTGGTACATGACTTTCCGAGCTTCGATCGGATCAGAAGGTAACCCGTTGTTCTGAAGATATTGAAAAAAGGGGGTTATCCAAGAATCTGAAGTGGTGATGCTTATTACCTCTGAATCTTCGTCGATACTTGGTTTTTGTAGGGTTTCTTGTATAACCGTCTTGTTGCATCCCGGTTTTTTCGTACTCGCGAGCTTGGATAACAGATCGGCTCTCAGGTTTTGCTCTCTAGTTATGTGCTTAATTTTAAAGCCTGCAAAGTTAGTTACTAAGCTTTTCACCTTATTCAAATATCTGGAAAGTTGAGGATCTCTTGTTTGATATTCTCCTCCCACCTGGCCTGTTACCAACTGTGAGTCACTGAAGACGGTTATATAGCTCGCTCCGACTTCCTTGGCTAGGAGCAGTCCCGCAATGAGCGCTTCGTATTCTGCCTGATTATTGCTTGCTTTAAATTCAAAACAAAGGGATTGTTCGAGAACCAAATTATTTGGTCCTTCTAGGATGACTCCGACTCCACTACCTTTTATATTTGATGCTCCATCGACATAAATGGTCCAAAGTTGCTCTTTTTGTTCATCAGCTGGGGTGAGCTCTACCAGGAAATCTGCTAGGATCTGTGACTTAATTGGTCCTCTTGGTTGGTAGATTATCCCAAATTCTGACAGCTCCACCGACCATTTGATCATCCTCCCTGCTAGCTCGGGCTTATGCAAGATTTGCTTTATTGGTTGATCAGTTTTTACAACTACCTGATGAGTCTGGAAATATGGTCTAAGTCTTCGTGCTGCTGTTATTACTGCAAGAATTACCTTTTCAATTTTTTGGTATCTTATTTCAGGGCCTTGCAGAGCTCTACTAACAAAATAGATTGGTTGTTGTCCATCAGGATTTTCCTGAACCAAAACTACACTGATAGCTTGTTCGCTTACTGCTAGGTATACTAAGATTTCTTTCTCCGGATCTGGTTTCTTTAGAATGGGAGGTTGTGATAGGTAGGTCTTGATTTGCTGGAAAGCTTGTTCGCACTCCTTTGTCCATTGGAATTTACTCCCTTGTCTAATAGATTAAAAAAGAGGTCTCAAACGTTCTCCAGATTTAGAAAAAAATCTGGATAAGGCTACAATTCTTCCCGCCAGTCTTTGTACTTCCTTCATGTTGGATGGGCTTTTCATTGCTAAGATAGCTTGACATTTCTCTGGGTTCGCCTTGATTCCTCGGTCAGTTAACATGAAACCAAGGAATTTTCCGGAATGAACAGCAAAAGAGCACTTCTCTGGGTTGAGCCTCATATTGTATTTCCTGAGTTGGTTGAAAATTTCTTGGAGATCATCAATATGCTTTCTGTCCGTTGGAGTCTTGACCACCATGTCGTTGATGTAGACTTCTATATTGCACCTGATCTGCTCCGCAAATACCTTGTCTATCAGTCTTTGATTTGTTGCCCCGACATTTTTTAATCCAAAGGGCATAACTTTGTAGCAGTAGTTGGTCATATCTATGATAAAAGTTGTTTTGTCTTCATCCACCGGGCTCATTCTGATCTGATTGTAACCCGAATAAGCATCCATAATGCTGAGATATTTGTAACCAGAGGCTCCGTCGACTAGGTGGTCCACGCTGGGGAGCGGATAGGCATCCTTAGGGCATGCTTTGTTCAGGTCGGTGAAGTCAGTGCACATCCTCCACTTCCCATTGGATTTTTTGACCATGACGACATTTCGCAAGCCATGTGGTATATTCAATCTCCCTGATGAAACCAACTTCTAACAGTTTCTTTGATTCTGTTAGTGCTACATTTCCACGCTCCTCGCCTAGTCTTCGTTTCCTTTGGGAGATGGGTTTGATCTTTGGATCGATCATTAGCTTGTGACATACAAAATCTAGGTCGACCCTTGGCATGTCTGCAGGAGTCCAGGCAAATAAGTCAGAATTTTCTTTTAGGATTTGTATTACCTGGTGTTCTCTTTGGGTGAAAGGCTTGTCCCAATCCGAGTTGTTTTATCTGGTTTGTCGCCAATTTGGACAATCTTTAGCTCCTCAGTCGGTTGAGGTCTTCTATCCGAGAAGTCGATTCTTGGGTCTAGCTCGGTAGAGTGTATCCTGAGTTCAGCTCCAGAATATTTGTTGGAAGATCTCCTTATTTCCAAGCTTTTTACATAACAACGCCGAGCTTCGTCCTGTTCGGCTCTCATAACTCCTATCTTTTGGTCATCAACAGGAAATTTCATAGTTAAATGGGGAGTTGAAACGATTGCTCCCAAAGCATTTAAGGTGGGTCTCCCAATAATAATATTATAAGAAGTAAGAGCATTGACAAGTAGATATTTTACGTTTACGATTTTGTAAATCCCATCAGACCCAAAGGTCGTTCTAAGGTTTACATAACCTCTTACCTCTACCTGTTCTCCCGCGAATCCTACCAGGCTTCCATCAAAAGGATGAATAGTATTTGTTGGGAGGGAAAGATCCTCGTAAGTTTTCCAGAATAAGACGTCAACAGAGCTTCCTTGGTCTATCAAGACTCTTCTGACCGAGCAACCTTCAATGTTTATCCGGACTACCATTGGATCGTCCTGATTCATGTCCTTTAAAACTTCAAAGTCCCTGTCAGAGAAAGAAATGACAGGATGGGATTTACCTGATTGTTTCCGTTCCAATTTATTTACTGAACAAATTGTTCTAAGGTGTCTTTTTCTGGAAGAGGAGGTAGGTCCGCCTCCCGTGAACCCTCCTAAAATGGTGTGAATCGATCCAGCTCTTCTCCTAGGTGTGTTTGGACCGGGATTCCTTTCTGGGGATTCGTCCCTGTTTCTTCTACAATCATAATCTACCCGAGCTGCTTCTTTTTTATTTTTCTGCCTGCCATCGTACACATATCTCCCGAGGTGACCAAGTCTGATGAGTTGTTCGATTTGATTTTTCAAAGTCCAGAAGTCATCAGTATTATGCCCAAATGCGCGATGAAAATCACACCTTTTTGTCCGATCAACCCCCTCAGGGGTGTCCTTAGGCGGTGGGGGAAGTTCGATGATTCTTGAATTATATATCTCGCGCAAGATTTGGCTCCTTCTGGCATTTAGAGGAGTGAAGTGATAAAAAATTGGGGCTGGTCGGGGCGGTCTAGCCGACCTTCCATTTTTCTTTCCTGGGTGGTTCTTGAAGTTGTAGTTCCCTTTGTTATTCTGTTGACTATTGTTTTGAGAGGAACCGTCCTTTTCTAATGGTTTTGTTAGCATGACTCTGAGTCGTCTTTTGGCTACGGCTGCTTCCTCCGCATCTATCTGACCCGAGGCTTTGCATCTAAAGTCGGCTATGTCGATTGGTTTTGATTTGGCTAACTCATCTGCGAACTGGCCTTCTTTTACTCCGTTGATGATTGCCTTGAGATGTATCTTAGGATCGAGCTCTTTTACTTGCATAGCTTCTTTGTTAAAGCGATTGATGTAATCTTTAAGTGGCTCATCGTCACCTTGAAGTATGCTAAACAGACTGTCTTCTGTTTTTTTGAAAGGACAGCTTGATGAGAATTGGTTCTTAAAGGCTGTGCTGAACTCCTCAAAATCTTTAATTGATCCATGAGTCAGAGTTGAGTATCATTGCAGTGTGGGCCCTGTCAAAGTCCCTGGAAAAATCTTACATAAAACAGGATCAGTAGCACCTGTTGTGAGCATTATTGTATGAAATCTAGTAAGATGTGAATTTGGATCAGTTCCATCGTAGACAGGCAGGTCAGGGAATTTAAAATATCTTGGTAAAGGAACAGACATTATATAGTCAGTAAAAGGATGAAAACGTGAATCAGTATGATTATTCTCATGAACCTGGGGTCTTGAACGTTCTGAGGGAGTTCGAGTCCCTGAAGAGTACGCGTCTCCCTCCTCTTCCCGAGAGTCTCGCGTATCAATCAGTTGTTCCCGCATCACTCTGTTTTCCTCCAAAACCCTTTGGTTCTCCTGTCTGAGTTGTTCGAGCTGTTGAGCAAGCTCCTGCAATGTCGGTCCATCTTCGTTGGCGTTAGACCTTGTTTTTACCATCTTTTGGAAATTCTTGTGGTACTCTGGGATAGTTTTACTAGAGTCCCACGGTGGGCGCCAAATGTTCTTACAAAGCCTAAATTCTACTCATGGGGGTACAACTAGGCTAAGTGAAGAAGCTAGTGTGTCCTTTATGCTGCCTTCGCCTCTCCTTTTATAGGTATTGGTGGATATCTTCTATATATGGCATGATTTACTGATTGGGGAACAACATGCGTTGATTCTGCTGTTAGGCTGCTTAATATCAGCTCTTTTCCTTTTCTGTCTGATTTTCTCCCTTAGTCAAGCCGGGGGTCCTGTTAGGTGTGTCGGATCTACCTCTCCGAGCTTACCTTGGCCGAGCCTACCCTGGCCGAGCTTACCCTGGCCGAGCTTATTTGGAGAAAGTACGAGCTTAGCTGGTACGTAACATATACCCTAATCAGGCGTATCTCGTACGTATCACTACCAATGTACAAATTTGAAAGAAAGTTAATAATTGAACATATTGTTATATTAATGCACGAGAATGCATTGTTATATTATAGTTCTATTATTCATGATTTAGTTTATTTATTTATCTTTAATTTTTTATTTTATAATTAAATATTGTTTATGCTAATTTTAAAGATCATAAAATATTTTACCAAATGATCACTTTTAACATAAAAGTTTTAAAAAAAAAAATTGAAACGGTGCCAAACAACTTTTATTTTATTTTTTAAATTTTTTTTTACTTTAACTTTAAAGTAACTTATAAGTTAAAAGAAAGCTGGGTCAAACGAATCCTTAATCTATTATCACAGCCATACATGAAAATAAATCGTGACGCACTAATGTGTTGAAAGATAGTATAAAACAATATTTAAACATATAAATTAAAATACTTCCAAAATGACCTAAACCCCTTTTTATGAAATGTTAATTTATATCTATTTGTCACGCAAAGCAAATGGATATACTAACCAAGTTACTTTGTGCCAACTAGGCATATCTATTTCAACTTGTCAAACCAATGATTCCGTAAAAAAAATGCTACTAACAGAGGAATTGTTTCAATTAGTGCAAAACTATACCATTCCAACTACATAATTCAGAAGTAAGCTGACATCTACTAGGTTGGACTCCTTATACTAAAAATGAAATTCCCTCATGTAAAGCTTATATTCAACTCAAATCAATATCATGATTTTATATAGTTTAATTTAAATTCATCCTTGAACCTAACGCTATTTTATACTATTATTTAATTTTATATTCATTATTATTGTAGCTGCAGCCTTTCCTTAATGTACAAAAACAAATTTTCGTTGTGAATTCCTTTCACCATTCTGATAGTTCCTAGTACCTCATGCTCTCCATTATTATTATAGATTGAATGTAGTTCTACGGTATAATTCCATATGCTTATATTGTTTAGCACTTTTTTTTGGTTAACACTTATATTGTTTTTCTTTTTCAATAGTTAACACTTATATTGTTGAGCACCAAATATTGTTTTTGTAGTTCAGTGATCAGGACTAAGGAGCCCGCATGGGCTGAGACTTCATTATGAAACTCAAACGTAGTGGGTCTTTTTTTCTTTTTTCTTTTTTTTTTGGGTCAAAATTAGAATGGGCTTATCATCACGGACATGATGCTCTCTCTTTGATCTACTATTTGGGCGGGCCACCCCATCTCTCTTTGTTTTGGTTGTTGTTAGAGTAAACCATCACTTTAGTCCCTAAATTTTTCAGAGTCGGACACTTTAGTCCCTAACTTATGGAAATACACAATTTAGTCCCTGACTTTGTTCAACATTCATCAGTTTAGTCCAAAACATTATATTCCGTTAATTAAGTCATTGTTGATGTGGCAATCTGACTTGTCTCCAGGGTCCAACATCCATCAATTTAGTCCCTAACTTTGTTGAACATCCATCAATTTAATCCCGTTGTTCAACATCCCTGACTTATGTGTCATCCTTTTCCTTGCATTCACCCCTCTATATTATATGATTATTAGCCCACCTCCATGGTTGAAACATCACAACTCGTGGATTTATTTAATTAATCTAGAGTACATAGTTGCATGCTAGCTGCATCCATAGACAAAGTATGCATATTAATTGCATGGCAGCATAAGATCATTTGTGCTTTTAGGAAGTTTTAAATTAAAAGTCACCACCAACTCCTCCAGAACCGCCACCATGCCCACCGCCAACTCCTCCTCCAAATCCACCACCTCCATAGCCTCGCCCAGCACCAATGCCACCTCCATGGCCCCCGCCAGCACCACCTCCTATGCCACCACCATGTCCACCTCCAACTCCTCCACCTTTGCCACCTCCATAGCCTCCGTCAGCACCACATCCGATTCCTCCTCCTATGCCTCCACCTTTGCCACCTCTGGCACTGCCTCCGATAGAATAAATAGAATAAACTTGCATACTATTTTTCCTCAAAATTTTTAAACATTACTCTTGCATTTTTTATGACCTATTAATAATTGGATTCTTTCACTACTGTCATTTTAAGTATCAAATTTGTTGAGTGTGTTGTTCTTTTTGTCTCATTGTACTTGCTCTACCGGGATTTTTCACATCTATGTCATTTGAACCTCCTTCTCACTCTCTATATATCTCCTTATATTTCCGTTTCGGTGTTTTAAATTTCTGGGTATATGTATTATTGTATTTAAGCTTGTCCATTGGTTCTCAAATTAAGAAATTGAATTGGATTAGCTCAGATTTTGGGAGTAACTGGGTTGTTATATTATGCACAGAAGAGGTGGTGGTGAAAAAGAGAGGGGTGAGTGCAAGGAGAATGATGACACGTAAGTCAGGGATGTTGAACAAAGTCAGGGACTAAATTGATGGATGTTGAACAAAGTCAAGGACTAAATTGATGGATGTTGAACCCTGGAGACAAGTCAGATTGCCACATCAACAGTGATCTAATAATGGATGTTTAATTATATTTTAATTAAAATATTACGTTAAAATAACATAGTGTGCTAAAGTTTAGGTAAATTTGATTTACTTTAAAAGAGATTTTCAATGCAAGGGTTGAATTCACAAATTTCATATTCTATAAAAATTATTAAGTAGTATAAGTCTAAAAGTTTGATAGATTGATTGATCATTTAATCACACATAGGGGACATATTTAGTTAGAGGACATTTTTTTTATGAGAGTCCAGGGGTAAATCTAGGCCATACAACCTACATGATCAAAATTACACCAAGTCAAGTTTATACCAATTATAAAATCCACAGTTAGATTGAAAGCACCTTTCATATAGATTATGTCTATAAAATTTTACATCAATCCAAAATTATTTAATATATTATTTAAATGTCTTTAGATTAACGTTAGATATATATACTTTTTTTTTGTGGAATCAAGCATGTACCACTTGAACCAACCCCCCGTTGGTAGATATATACTTTTGAAATGTATAAAAATTAAGAACATTAATTAATTATAAATTTATTAGTGTTAATTTTTTTTTTCAAAATTTAATATAAATAATCAAAATAATAAATAGTGATAACTCAACAGTTGGATTAATAAAAATTATATTTTATCTAAAATAATGAATGGTATAATTTAGTTTGTGTGTGTATTAATGTATGTGGGGAAGGAGGAAGGTTGGATAGGGATACAAACATACAATATTTGCGGTCCAACCTTCCATCAATAGTGGGAATAGGACGATTGGATGTACATGAGTTTACTGTTAAAAATATGGGAAATGATAATGAGAGTGCATTGTGACACTGGTTAAGGAATCAAAATTAGAAATTTTTATTGAACAGTGTATCAGTTAATAATGTAAATGCAATTGATGTCGTAATTTTCAATAAATACCTACTATATATGAGTTCCTTAACTAGTATCCTTAAAACATTCGTTAATAGAACCCTTGAAATATTTCCTATCATTTTTTCTCCACTAACCCAATTTATTCCTCCTGTATTTATTTTAAGGTACTATCATTTAGAAAGGCATGGTTGTCTTTTTTATAAGACACTTTTATAATTTTTATGCAGTATTTAATTTTTTTTCTTATTTATTCTTATTAAAGTATCTCTCTTTGTTTGCCGTTTGTCGATTGGTCATTAATGATTAATGAGGAATTATTAGTATTATTACACCTGTGATAAGACAAGCAAGTAGGTAGGTGGGAACCCATGCCACTAGGGTCGACACAGTGGTGGGGGTTTGGATAGTTTAAGATGAGGTCTTAGGTTCAAATTTCATTGCATTCCATGTAAATAGGAAAAAAAAGTAGGTGGGAGTTTAATGTTGTTAGTGAAAATTAAAATTAATCTTAGACTTCAATGTCATTATATGATATGTGTTCTGGGATGGAACTCGAACCTGGGTCTGAGTCAGCAGGAATGGACTCGAATCTGGATCTGGCTTGACGAAGTTTGAATCCGAGTTGAACCCGGGGGGTGTGCCTGCAAAGGGACTCTGACGCCCAAGTCAGATATATAAAACAGTCAAAGTGATTGACTGAGTGAGATTGCGTACCTTATGAACTGTTATCGTTCTGTATTTATAGGGGTTTTCCCTGTATAAATGTGGTAAGTGGGCATATACAAAAGGGGTAAGTTTGCAGGTATTTGTAATAATGGCAGATATAATCATAGATATTATAATTATATTATTTATGGGCCATTTAGGTTATTGGGCCTTAGGTTTAGACCGTAACAGAAGCCCCCCCAGCTCAAGTCGACTTGATGAAGTTGGCTTTGAGCTTAAGTATTTGCCTACGCGCTGGGACGACATTGGCATTTGAGGAGGGTGTTTATGTAGGCGTATGTACTTTGGACGAGATGGCTTGCCTGCGGTTTGAGTTGAACTATCTCAACAATGTCGCCGTTCGAGACGGGTCTCTTACTTGATTGTTGTGGTTTGAGATGAGTTTCTAATGAACTGATTCGAGACGAGTCTCATATGGTGGTTCGAGACAAGTCTTTTTCAGGATGAGCCGAGACGAGTTTTTTGACAGTTAATCCGTTGCGACGTATCATTTTTCCTGAAACATTTTAGTTTCTTGTGAGGCTTCACCTTTCGAGTGACGTGTCACTTTCTGACAAGGTCGTGACGGTTCAACTTCTTGGGCCGTAGCAAGTTATGGGCCTTTTCGGTCCTATAAATAAGGGATCAGTGGTGAGAGTTATCACTTTTGCATCCGATCCTCAGTTTCTTTCTGTGAGTTTGCTTCCTCTAAGAGAACGATTCCCAGAAACAGAACCGTCTTTGTGCGTTATTCTCGAATCCAAATCCGACTTTCAGGTATTTCCTCCTTCCCTCTATTTATTTTTTTAAAATATAAATGTGTGATAGTGGATCAGTGGAAGTTCTTCCTGGGAAACCCGAATCGTGGGTGTCGAAGAGTCAGTCATCTTGTGGGAACCATGAGGGTTTTAGCCCTAAAGTAGTTGAGATTATAAGGCGGCTGAACACGGTTCTTGTGGAGCCTAGGGGTGTAACCGGGATTTAGGGGAGTGAATTTCCTATGGGATCCGAATCGGGTTCGTGTGATAGTGTTTTTGATTGGTCCGAGTCGGATGCTGATGTAGGAAGTTGTTATACGGCCTCTGCAGGTGCTGAGATGGCTGAGCCTCACGATTCCCAGGATTACGCTATTCCTCTCTGGGCTGATAGGTATAGGTGGGTAGACTCGGAGGTACTTGGCACATGCAGTCTCTATAGGTCTGGCTGTATGGAGCACTGCCAAGAACGGCTGTTTGATTTAGAGATTTTTTATACGACCGAGATGAAGAACAATTATAATGTCGTTATCCCACCCCGGGGGAGTCGGGTTTGTCACCTTTCTGAAACCAATACATCATTTTTATACACTTATGATTATTTTCATTCGAAAGTAAAGTTGAGGTTGCCCTTCACCGACTTTGAAGAGAGGGTGTTCATGTATTTGAATTGTGCACCCTCGCAGCTGCATCCCAACTCATGGGCCTTCATAAGGTGTTTTGAGTTGATAATTGCAGAGTTCGGCTTCACCCCTTCTGTAAAGTTGTTTTTCCATTTTTCTCAAGTGTTGAGGAAGCACCCGAAGGGAAAAAAGAGTGAGACTCTGAAGAGTTGGATCTCATTAAGGGGTTTTAGTGATCGTAAGTTGCTAACCCCTTATGCAGAGACGGCCAAGAGGGGGAACATCACTTTCAAGCAAGAGTTCTTCCAAATACAAGCAGTTAAAGGTGTGAAGCCATTTTGGAAGGAACAATCATCTAACACTCCCAAATTCCATATTTATTGGAATGATAGGCACTATGACAAAAAGTCATCCGACTATGAAGTGGCTGAGTCGGCATTATCCCCACAGGATTCCGCTGTAAGGAAGTTGTTGATGGAGTCGGTTGAAGAGTGTGGGTTATTTTCTAGTAAAAAAATATTAGACGGTCCGACTCGTAATACCGGTTCAAGAATTGGTGAGATTTGTACTTAGTTTAACTATTATTTTGCATCCTATCCCGGATAATTATTGATTTCCTTCTCGTTTGCAGCTTCAATGGCTAGCGCGGCACTTAAGCAATTGAGGGCTTTGCAGAACGCCCAAAATGCAATTGCTGACCGAGGGGACGACATGCATGTCGACCTTGACTTTACTCAGCCTTCTGTTGGGGGGCAACCCGTCCTGAATGATGGTACCGTCCCGGCTCATCAGGAGAAGGAACAGGGGAGTGGTAATGAAGCTCCCCACCCCCAAAAGAAGAAAAAGAAGAGGGTCAAGAATTACAAGAGGGCACGGGTTGAAGAGTCTTCTGCAAAGTCGGGCGTCAATCTGTACGACTCGGAGGAGGATTTGGATACCCCTGAGATGGACTACATCCTGTATAATCCTTTTCTTAAGTCGGTCCATGACAATGTGCCGACTATTGAACATTTGGGAGATGTGGAGCGCCAATGCCTCCAACATGCTGCGTTCATGAGGTACATGCAGCTTGACGTGATGCCGGAATTTGACCAAGTGGCCTCGGATTTAGATGCTCGGACGGCG
Organism: Sesbania bispinosa; assembly: GCA_026901365.1. Classification (NCBI taxonomy): domain Eukaryota; kingdom Viridiplantae; phylum Streptophyta; class Magnoliopsida; order Fabales; family Fabaceae; genus Sesbania; species Sesbania bispinosa. The sequence continues at coordinate 39,325 of QLOH01001139.1, read as the reverse complement.
GATAGGGATACCGCGTTGGTGGACCTCAAGGCTGCCCAAGAAGCGTTGGAAACAGAGAAAAAGATAAGTTGAAATATAAGGGGTTCTACAGGTCGGCCAAAGACAAGAATAAGACCCATGAGACTGAGATAACCAAGTTGAAGGCCGACTTGGGAAAATTGCAGGTGGCTCCCCCAGCGTTCGGGAATGCGGAGGCAGCTTTGACCGATATTGTGAGGAAGAATTTACAGAAGGCTCAGGCTAAGTTCAATGAAGAAAAAGCCGACCTTGTGAAGCTTTCATAGCAAATTGGCAGCGCTTCCTTTGAAAAAGTCGTGGCGCAACTGGGAATACTCAATCCCAGTCTGAAGGTAGAAGGGTCTTCGGCCGATTTTGAAGTTTTCCAGGGGAGGATCTGTCGAGTCGACATAGAAAAGAAGATGTATATCGATGCTACGTCTAGGGAGGAAGTCGGCCCATATGAAGAGTGGCCCCCTTTTATTTGAACTTTTAATTTTTCTCAGTTCTAACTTTGTAGAAACTGGCATTTTAAATTCATCCTGACTTTGGTTAGTTCTCATGTGTCTTTCTCGGTTTACATTTCTGTGCTTGTAACGCTTGTATTCTCGGACTTGCACTTTTATCTCGGACTTGCGCTTTTAACGTGTTAGTACGCTTGTAACGCGATAAATTTGGCTTTGTCGGCGCCCGAGTCAAGGGACGTTTTTGGTCTTAAGATGCTCTTCGCATCAATTTATTGAATAAAAACTGGAATTCATGACCGGGATACTCTTCGCATCCGGTTTTAACAAAATGAACTACTAATAAACCTAAATTTCCTAAGTATAAACATGTAGATACCAACTACGAATAGTAAGTCTTGAGTTTGTCCGAGTTCCAAAATCTTGGAACGACTTTTCCTTCAAGTGTTTCTATCTTGTATGCTCCATTCCCGGTCGTCTCGGTGATCCTGTAGGGACCTTCCCAGTTTGCAGCGAATTTTCCTTGGGCTGCGTTTTTGTTGCCAATGTCGGCTCTACGTAAGATTAGGTCTCCGGGTTGGAAGCTTCTGGCCGTTACTTTGGGGTTGCGCCGGGTCGTGAGGCATTCTTTTAAGGTTGAATTTCGAATATGCGCCACCGCCCGGGTTTCATCAAGAAAATCCTTCTCTTCAAGTATAGCTTTGTCGTTGGTATCTTGGTTGAAGCTTTCCACCCTCCAGCTCGGCTCTCCAATCTCGACTGGGACAAGTGCTTCAGTCCCATAGGTAAGGTGGAAAAGAGTTTCATTGGTGGATGATTGTTGAGTGGTTCGATATGCCCAGAACACATGGTCGAGTTGTTCAACCCAGTTTCCTTTGGCATTGTCTAATCTGCGTTTAAGGGCTTTAAGGATTACCTTGTTTGAAAACTCGGCTTGGCCATTGGTTTGTGGGTGTTCAACTGAGGTGAAGTGGTGCTTGATCTTCAATCCTGCTAAGAGCTCCCTGAATCTTCTATCAGTGAACTGGGTTCCATTGTCCGTGATTACGGAGTGTGGAATCCTGAACCTGGAGACGATGTTCTTATAGAAGAACTCTTGGACTTTGGTTGATGTGATTGTGGCCAGAGGCTCTGCTTCAATCCATTTGGTGAAGTAGCCCACTTCCACCACTAGAAACTTGACTTGTCCTAGAGCTGGGGGAAAGGACCGAGTATGTCAATGCCCCATTGGTGAAAGGACCATGGGACCGACATAGTGGTTAACTCGGAAGAGGGTTGATGGTGGATGGAGCTGTTTTTCTGGCACACTTCACATTTTCTGACATAATCCATGGATTCTTGTAACATAGTTGGCCAGTAATGCCCGGCTCTGAGGGCTTTTCTTGATAATGATCTTCCCCATTGGTGATTTCTACAGCTGCCTTCATGTAGCTCGACCAAAATGTACTTGGCCTCATTATCTTCAACACATTTGGGTAAGGGGGTTGAGAATCCCTTCTTGTACAGCTTGTCTTTGATGACTGTGAACCGAGATGCTAGTCGTCTCAGTTTCTTTGCTTTCCTTTCATCTCCTGGGAGTTTGCCTGTCAAAATGTAAGATTTGATAGGGGTTATCCATGATTCAGTTTATTCAATTTCCAGGATGGCTGCGTCCGAGATTATTGGGGACGAGATGACTTCTTGTAGGACTGACTTGTTGTTACCCAACTTTTTAGTGCTTGCCAACCTGGAGAGTATGTCGGCTCTGGTGTTCTCAATTCTTGGGACGTGTTGGAAAATGATCTTTTCAAACCCGTCGCTTGATATCTTTACCTTCTCCAAGTACCTTTGTAGCAGTGGTTCCTTTGCTTGGTATTCTCCCTTGATGTGAGATACCATCAGTAGTGAATCACTGCACACTAAAACTTTCTTTGCCCCCACCTCCTTTGCCATTATCAAGCCGGCTATGCATGCCTCATATTCTGCCTGGTTGTTAGAAGTGGAGAATTCGAACTTCGATGCAAACTCCATTGGGTCCTTCTAGGACTATCCCGGCTCCTGCGCCCTTTTTGTTGGATGAGCCATCCACGAAGATGGTCCATTCAGAGCTGAGGGTGTTTTTCAGGGGGATCATTTCAGCAATAAAATCGGCCAGGATCTGGCTCTTGAGAGCGGTACGACCTTCAAAGCTAATGTCGAACTCGGAGAGCTATACTGCCCAAGCTGTCATTCGTCCGGAAAGGTCTGGCTTGTGGAGGACGAGTCTGAGGGGTAAGTCGGTTCGCACCGTGACTTTGTGTCCTTGAAAGTAGTGCCGCAGCCTGCGGGTGGTGGTTAAGACGGCCAGAGCGGCCTTCTCTAGTTTCTGGTATCTCAACTCGACTCCCTGGAGTGCTTTGCTGATGAAGTAGATGGGGAGCCGGTTGCGTCCTTCTTCTTTGATTAAGACGGAGCTTATGGCTTGGTTGGTTATCGAGATGTGGAGGTAGAGATGTTCCCCTGGGGCCAGTTTGACCAAGATGGAGGGATTTGCTAGTGTCTCTTTGAGGTGCTGGAAGGCGGCTTCACATTCACTGGTCCAGTTGAAGGACTTTCCTTTGCGAAGGAGCTGAAAGAATGGGAGGGAGGTTGTGGCTGCCTTGGGGATGAATCGGCTCAGAGCAGTGATCCTCCCATTGAGTTGTTGGATTTCTTTGATGCAAGTCAGACTTTGAATTTCCAACACAGCTTTACATTTGTCCGGGTTGGCTTCTACGCCCCGGCTGGTAAGAAGAAATCTAAGGAAGTGCCCTGATGGCACGCCGAAAGAGCACTTAAGGGGATTGAGTCTCATATTGTGCCTTCGAAGGTGGTCGAAGATTACCTCTAAGTCGGCTGCATGATCGCCTCCATCTGCGATTTTGGCTATGATATCGTCTATGTAGACTTCAACAGTTTTTCCCATTAAGTCTCCAAAGACTCTGGTCATCATTCTCTGGTATGTTGCGCCGGCATTCTTCAGACCGAACGACATCATTGTATAGCAGTAAATGCCCTTGTCAATGATGAAAGTCATCTTCTCCTCATCGTCTCGGTCCATTGGGATCTGGTTGTAGCCTGAGTAGGCGTCCATGAAGAACAACCAACGGTATCCTGACGAATTTTCGACCAGTTGGTCGATATTGGGGAGTGGGAAGGGGTCTTTAGGGCAGGCTTTGTTCAAGTCTGTGTAGTCTACGCACATTCTCCATTTTCCATTTGACTTTTTCACAAGGACGACATTGGAGAGCCAGGTGACGTACTTGCATTCCCTGATGAAGTTGGCTGTAAGGAGCTCTTCTACTTGTTGGTTTGCTGCTTGCTGTCTTTCAAGGCCGATTTTCCTCTTCTTCTGAGCGACCGACTTGACTTTGTGGTCAGCAGATAACTTGTGGCAGCAGAAGTTGGGGTCAATGCCAAGCATGTCGGCTGAGGTCCAGGTGAACAAGTCTGAGTTCTTGGTGAGTAGCTCCTTCAATTTTTCTTCCATAGTAGGATCCATGTCACAACCGATTTTGGTCGTCTGTTCAGCGGTAGTTCTAATCTGGAATTTTTTTTTGCTGTTGGCTCTATTCTATCTTGACGTTTTGCATCAAACTCGGCTCTAGGGTCGAGATCGATCATGAGGACCTGCCCCCTGGGTGTCAGCTTTTCTTGCTGTGATGTGGGCATGGTGGTCAGAGCGACATTGTAACACTTCCTTGCTTCTTTGCGGTCTCCTTGGATTGTGATCACCTTGTCGTCTCGGCCTGGGAACTTCATCACCAAGTGCTTGGTGGAGATGACTACTTCTAGTGCATTCAGGGATGGTCGTCCCAGGATGGCATTGTACAAACTAGGGCAGTCGACTATCAGAAATCTGGCTTAGACGGCTTTGATTTCGGCCTCTGTGCTGACTCTGAGCGTTGTTTGAAGGTATCCCTTGGGTTGGATCCTTTCTCCAGAGAAGCCTACCAGATCCCCTGAGTAGGGTAATAGTGATTCTGGGGGCAGCAGTAGTTGGGTGTAGGTCCTGTAGAAAAGGATGTCGGTTGAGCTGCCTTGGTCAACAAAAATGCGTCTGACATCTCCATCTCCTATGAGGGATCGTATCACGAAAGGATCATCATGGTCTTCCACATCATCAAAATAATCTTCGTCCGAGAAGGAGATGACCGGGTTTGGGGGTCTTCTAGTCGTGATCTGCACGCTGGTCTGGTTGACACTGTAGATTTCCCGGAGGTGTCTCTTTCTGTATTTGTTTGATAGTCCTCCTCCGGTGAATCCCCCTGAAATCATGTTGATTCGCACTCTTCGGTAGCCTCCCTGTGACCGGTTCTTCTTCACATAGCGAGAAAGGCGGTCGTCTCGGATGAGTTTCTCTATGAGATCTTGCAGCTGTATACACTCATCAGTGTTGTGTCCGTACCCTTCATGGAAAGAGCAATATTAGGACTTGTCTTTCTGAGCTGAAGCCTTCAGTGGTGGGGTTTTGGTATGTCGGCCAGTTCGGTGTGCATTACTTCCTTCAGTATCTTTCCCGGGTTGGTGTTCAGTGGGGCATAGGAGTTATATCGACCTTTGGGGGGCCGACGTTGGTCCTGTTGGTGATGATGTCCTCGATCCTTTCCTTTATGTCGGTCATGGTAAGAATCTCGATCCTGTCCTTGGTTAGTGTCATGTTTGGCAGCCTCAGCTAAGTGGGCTTCTCGTCTCACGTATTTGTGTGAACGTTGTCTGAATTGCTCCATGGACCGGACCGGTTCTTCTAATAAGGAGACGACAAGTGGTGAACCTGGTGAGAGGGCCGAGACGGCGCATACAAGTTGGACATTCTCGGGCAGGTTCGGGATAAGGGCACATTCTTTATAGAATCGGGACAGAAAGGTCCTGAGGGGTTCATCCTTGTGTTGCTTGACTTTAGCTAGTGTGAATTGATCCTTGGGCTGGGGATTTCAGTGGAGATGGTGAACCGTCCCAGGAAGGTAGATTGCATGTCGTCCCATGAGTCTATGGATCTCAAGGGAAGGGTCTTGAACCAAGCTAAGGCTTCTCCTTTCAGAGTCCTTGGGAAAGAACGGCAGATGACGGCTTCAAGGGCGCCAATGAACAACATCTCATTGGTAAAGGCGTCTAAGTGCTTGACCGGGTCTGTGGTCCCATTGAAGGTTTCAATAGGGAGAGCGCCTCTGTATTGTTTATGTATCTCGACCCGGGCCAGTCTTTCAGAGAATGGGTGCCCAGATGGGGCAGGACCAACAGCGGACCTTGGTTGTTGGACCTCTTGCTGATCTCGGTCCGAATTAGGCTGGGAATAGGTTATGGGCTGGGGTTGAGGGTTTACGCTGCACTCCAAGTGTCGGATGCGCTCTTCTAGATGACTTACAGTCGGCTCTTCGACTGCTTTGTGGGGACGAGCTTCGCGGAACGGCTGTTGGCGTTGTTCCTGAAGTGCCTTGAGTTGAGCCTCGAGATGACGAATAACCTCGTCTCGTGGGTCGGATTGGTGATCCTCCTCACGCGGACTGGTTTCATCATGAGGGTGTGATGTTCCTTCCTGTTCAGCGAACTCGTCTTGGGCTCCGAGATCCTCCACCCATCCCTCGGGTGTCGGTTGAGGATTGGGCCTTGCTGTCTGGAGACGGGTTATGACCGTCATGCTGGAGAGGGGGAGGCCCTCCTTCTAGCGCCAAATGTTGTGGGATGGAACTCGAACCTGGGTCTGAGTCAACAAGAATGGACTCGGATCTGGATCCGGCTTGACGAAGCTTGAATCCGAGTTGAACCCGGGGGGTGTACCTGCAAAGGGACTCCGACGCCCAAGTCAAATATATAAAACAGTCAAAGTGATTGACTGAGTGAGATTGCACACCTTATGAACTGTTATCGTTTGTATTTATAGGGGTTTTCCCTGTATAAATGTGGTAAGTGGGCATATACAAAAAGGGGTAAGTTTGCAGGTATTTGTAATAATGGCAGATATAATCATAGATATTATAATTATATTGTTTATGGGCCATTTAGGTTATTGGACCTTAGGTTTAGACCGTAACAATATGATTTAAAAAAAATGTCATCATATGATATTAAATATAGGAAAAGATGGAATGTGATAATATTTTTATTAAAGCAATCAAATTAAACACTTTAACTATTTTTATTGGTATATATAATTTGATTAAAGGTGATTTATAATAAGGACGACAAGGAATGTATAATAAAAAGAAAATAGAATGGTCATTTAAAACGTGTTGTAATTGTTTTCTCACAAGTCAATTCATGTATATTTTTTGTTAGAAGGAATTAAAAGAAAAAGCAATGGAATCTGAACCATACAGATAAAGGTATAGATATTAAAATTGCTACTTATATGGGTGCCAGTTTGGATACAAGTTTTTTTTTTTAAAATTGTGGGTATGGGAATTGGTATTATAATACCTAACATATTCAAACCCTACCCATATATTGCTATCTCTATTTAGTTCAGATTTAGAGCAAAATTAAATTCAAATTAATCATATTTAAGTAGTTTGATTTGATTCATTCTTTATTTTTTTTAACAAATCTGAACCAAACACACTTTAAAGTACATGTTTTTTTTAAGCTAAACACTAAATTACTAAAACTATCAAAATCTTCCAAAATAAGCGCCATATTTTACATGATATTTTTTAGTGTACTAGTGTAGTTTCTTTTCAAAGAGGTAGCTGAGGTCCAAGCGTTTCACACCGTCAATTAGCTCGAGTGTGGTCCATACGTATCTCTTCATTTTCATCCTTAACACTTCGTTTGTTATTGCGGAAGTAGGAGAGAAGTTGGAGATGAGGAGAGAAGTAGGGGTAAGTTGGACACTTCCCTAGTTTGGTTTACAAGAGAAATAGAGGAGAAGTTGGTAAAAGTGGTGGGGCCCACTGTTTTTATACTTCTCTCCAAAATAGAATAGAAGTAGCGGAGAACTTGCTTCCCATTACATCATAATCGATTTTTATACATAATAATCGATTATCTATAATTTTTTTAAAAAAAATAATGAAATAATCGATTATTGAAATCAAATAATCGATTTCTAACCTAATTTTTTGTGGGAAGAAGTAGAAAATTATTTTATTATACCATTTCTCTCCTACCTCTTCAATCAAACCAAACACATCAAATTTACATTTCTCTTTTACTTCTCACCTATTTCTCTCCTACCAAACAACCCATAAATCATCACTATCTCTACTCTATTTCACTCTTTCCTACTTCTCTCTACTCTATTTCTCTCTTCCCTATTTCTACCCTACAACCAAACAAAGTGTAATGATTCTCCTCACTTCCAAACTTCCAGTTGTTGCTCGCTGGCCTTATCCTCGTACGCGTGCATCCTATGCATTTATATTAGCAAATCACGTGTGACCCATGCATTTATATTAGCAAATCACGTGTGAGTAGGGGTGGAAGTAGGCCAAGTCAAGCTAGGTTTTGTTGGGCCCAGGCTTGACCTGTATTATTATATTTTTGTGGCCCAAGTCTGACCTGTTACCTGTAATAGGCCATTTTTTTAGGTTTGACTTGACCTGTTTCAAAGCCTAGTTTGACCTATTAGTCTGTTTAAAAAACATATTTCATATTATGACATTTAAATAGGTCAATAAATCTATCTCTAAGTAGGCTGCTGCATTTACAAACTAATAGACTTACTTTTTATAATGTAAATATGTCACTAACATATACCTTTAAATAGGACAATAAGCCTATCTCTAAATAGGCCAACAAGAGAAATTAAAAAATTATATATTATTATATTATCTATTATATATAATATATTGATATGTTTATTTAAAATAATATTATTTATAAATAGGCTAGTCTGTCAGGCCTAATAGGCTTTTTAAAAAACCTAAAACTGACCTATTTAATTATAAAGGCTTTTTCAAAAGCCTAGACTTGACCTTTTTATTAAACGAGTCGAGCCAAACTAGACCTTAAATAGGTTGGACCGTAGGTCTCCGACGAGCGGCCTAACACTTATATTCACCCCTACGTGTGAGTAACATTATTCATACCCTTGGGAAGTGATAGGACAATATAGATCTCTTAACAATTATGCTTTTGTGAAACCCTTGGGAGTAGACACCAAATGAAAGAAAGGAGAGGGGAGAATAAAAATAAGTAATAAATGTGATAAATGATATATATAATAAGAAGAGCAAAATAAAGAAAAATTGAAAAATTAGGGGTATCAAATAAGTGTAAAAAAATTTGAGATTTCCATAAATCATTGTTGATCTCTTAATTATTAAAGATCTCTAGTAGTTGGTTTAGATTGGCATTTTCTTATTTTTTTTAATGTGGATCAAACTGAAAGCTACACATAATTGCGTTAGGTTCTAAACACACATTAATTATGTGAATACCTGTCGCTAGTCCAAACATACAAATTAAATTTGGTAAAATTAGGTTTAGTAGAATTAAGTTTAAACCCTAAATCCTAAAATTAAATATAACAGAATGAATTTGAATTTAGGAATGATATCATAAAAGTACATTTAAGAAAATAATTTTTGTTTAAATAATAATAAAAAATTATTTTTAATGTATAAATATATAACTATATTTTATGGATCTCACACTCAAACATAATTATTCTTAACTGAAAAGTAAGATTTTTTTATTGTTTTAAATATACGTTTGGTCACTTAAAAACTTACTTTTTCTTAACAGAAAAAATAACGCAAAATAAAGAATTTTTCTTGATTTCATTTTGGAGCTCCCAATCCCTAAAAACATAATTTAAATAAAATAAACTATAAAATAATTTAATTAAAAACATAATTTAAATAAGCCTTAAACCCTAAAAATATTATATAATTAAAACATAATTTAAATATAATTATTAAATAATATAAATTAATTAAAACAAATTTAAATAAAAATATAAAAAATAAAAACGCATTTACCTCTAGTGGCATTAGGACGGTTGATGAAAGGCGGCGCACGATAGACGCAGCGGTGGCAGTCGGAGATTGAGAGGGGGGAGGGTTTGGGATGTTGGGGAACAATGTTTTTAAAATCGAACTGATCAATGATTGAACCGGTGAAGTCATTGGTTCATGATTCAATGGTTCAACTATGGTTGAACCAGCATAAATCAAATATATATTTAAAATATTATAGAAATTTTAAATAATAAAATAAAATAAAATTATAAGGAACTGAGATGTGTAAAATTATAAATTAATATAAATAAGTTTATTATAAGTCTTATATGACAAAAAATTAATAATAATTGGTAAAATAATAGATATCCATGTGTAATTCTTAAACATATGTCTTTATTTTTCCTAAAATACTTTATATTAAATAAAAATAAAATTTTTTAGAAAAATACAAGTTCAACCGATTTTCTGATATCGATTTTCATCGGTTTTGGACTGGTTCGACCAATTTTTGATCAGTTCTCACTGATTCTAAAGAGCATTGGTTTTTATCAGGCCAGTTCCCGGTCAATCTAGTCTGGTTTTCATAACCATGACAGGGAAGGAAGACTGAGAGAGGGAGAGGGTTTGGGACGGTGGGAGTTGTAGAGGGGGAGGAGGGGGAGGGAGTTGTAGCGGTGGGGGGGAGGGGGAGTGAAGAAGAAAGGGAAAGGGAAGTAGGAAAAGGATTTGCAGCGCGTTAGATTTAAACATGGCGTCAGTCATAGTCAACAATACGTTTTTTCAGGACGACACACATGTGTCGCAGACCAACCAAATTTGAATTTTTAACCTTTAATTAATGACATTTAAATATTAGCGTCAACCTGACCGTTGACGCTACAGTTTTAACATAGTGTCGACCAAGCCGACAACAAACGTTCGGGTGCCCAATCAAGTTTTGACCTTTACATTTAATGCGCTAGCGTAGGCCTGGATAGCGACGATATTGTGGCCGACAATACGTGTTCACATTTAATTTTCCGATTTGTTTTAGTGTCCTAAACATTAATTATTTATAATTACATTAATTTAGTTAATTAGATGTGTTAATTAATTAGGATTACATTTTAATTTAGATATATTAATTATTTAGAGTTTAGTTTTAATTATGTTTACATATAAAATAATTATACTTTTTCAAGAGTAAATTAAGTATAAAGTACAAATATAAATTGATTATACTTATACATTTGTGTGGTTTGAATTAAACATTAATAATTGAAAAAAAAATTAATTTTATTTAAAAGATCGTGTTGTTATTGTTTTCTCAAAAGTCAATTCTTGTATTTTTTTTTTGGTTACATGGAATTAAAAAAAACAACGGAAAGCAAATAAACAGAAAAACTTAGGTAGCGTTTGGTAGATGAATAGAACAAGACAAAATAGAACGAAATAGAATAGAACAGAATATAACGGGACAAAAAATATTTTGTGTTGTATTTGGTAATTACAGAACAAAACAGGATGATATGTGTTTAATTATATATATATATATATATATATATATGTTTATCCTATTTATTATTTAATTAAGTATTGAAAAATTTAATATAGGGTGTTGGACGGTGGTAGTAGGGAGTGTAGGGCGGCGGTGGTGGTGACGGCGACGGCGTCGGTGGCACTGGTAGTGGCGATGGTGGTGGTGACAACGATGATAGTGGTGTAGAGTGTCAAGCAACAATGGTGGTGGTAAAAAGTGTTAGGTGGTAGTGATGACAGTGACATGGATGGTGGTGGCGGTGATGGCGATAGCAATAGCAATTGCAATGGCGGCGGTGGTGGTGGTGGCGACAGCGACGTTGGTGGCAACGACGACGGTGGTGGTGTAGGGTGTCAAGCGACAATTGTGGTGGTAAAATGTGTTAAGTGACAGAGGGGGAATGACAGTTTTGGGAAGAAAGTTATGAGAGTCGGTGGTAGTTTTGTCAATAAAAACTTAATAATGAGTGTTTTGTTCTGTTCTCTTTGGTTCTACCTTTTTTACAAAACCAAAGTGTTCCACTCTTTCAATGACATGTCATGTTATGTTCTACTTTTAAAATACACCAGACATAGAATAGAACGCATATGTCATGTTCTGTTCCGTTCTGAAGTGTCTACTGAACGCTACCTAAAAATCTAAGTCCTCCACGAGACTACAGGCAAGCTAAGGGGTTTTGTTACGGTAATCATGCAAAATAATGGGTTTGGATATAATTGATGATTAATAAATAAAGAGTAATATTTAATTATAACACTAAATATTTACACTTTTATAATTATATATATGTTTATATTATTAATTAATTAGTATATTTTTTTAAAATACACTATAAGAAATTCACATATTAGCGATGCCTACGAGAGAAAAATCGTCGCTACTAACTAATTAGTGACAACTTAGTGACTGATAATCCTCTTAATAATTATGTACTAAAACGTTTTAAAATAAAAAACATTGTATGGAGATTTTTTTAATTTAATATTAAAGCATTTACAAAAACAAATGTTGTAATGTGTTTTCTAAAGCGTTTTTTATAAAAAAAAATGTTGTAACTATAATTGATATTTTGTTATCAAAGTACTAAAGTGTTTAAAAAAAATAAATGTTGTAATGTATCATTTCCTTATACTGTTTAAATGTTTTAGAATTAGGGGTAGGAATAGACTGGGCAGACCAGGCTTTGGTAGGCCTGAGCCCTGACTGCTAATTCTTAAGACTGAGCCTGAGCTTGTTACCTACAGGCCTTTTTTAAGGCCCGGCCTGCGTAAAAGTCTGGTCTGGCCTGACCTGTTAGCCTGTTTTATAACAAGGCCTACAAACAGGCCACCAGGCCTATTAGGCCTATGTAGGCCAGCAGACCTTAATTTTAAGCATGCTTTTTTATATAATTATTTTAATATATTCTAATTTTTTACTACATTATAGTTTTTTTAATTATATTTATAGTTATTTATATAATTAATTTAATATATTATATATTATTATATTAAACAGGCCGACCTGTCAAGTCTAATAGGTTTTTTCATAGGCCTGAAGCCTGACCTGTTTAACTAAACAAGCTTTTTAACAAGCTTTAGCCTGACCTTTTTAATAAACAAGTTAGGCCAGGCCGCAGGCCCCTGACAGGCCAGCTAGCCTATTCCCACCCCTATTTAAAATGCTTTAATTTTTTTAAAAAAATATTTTATTTTTGAAACATTGTAAACCTTATACTTTAGTATGTATTTTTTGGCATAGTGAATAATCTTTTACATATGGCATTTTATCTTACTATACTTGACAAGTTTTGGGATATTGGTTTCTAAATTTTAAAGAGATAGTTATTTTCATAATAAGGCGAAAAAATAAAAATAAAAAAAAATAAAAAGTATATTTTTAATTTCTAGTCATGTAGTTAAATGCATTGTGAAATGATATAAGACACAACCAATGAGGACCCCAATGACCATAACACTTATTTCTAAATTTTTTGGTTTAACCACATGTATTCTCTACGGGAGACAATCCTGTTCGAGCTGGGAACATCCACATCATAGTGGGGATAGCTCTTCCAGTAGGGATTTTTTCTATCCACAAGACTCGAACCCAAGATTTTGCTTAAAGAAAATCAAGCATGTACCACTTGAACTAACATCCGTTAATATAACATTTATTTCTAAATATTAACACTTCTGTAAATTATTTGTGACTTTGGTATAAAACAGATATGTTTTTAGTTAAGGAAGAGTTACTTTGTTTATACAACCAACAATAATCCATATAACATTTTTTTTTTCTATTTCTCTTTATCATATGATGCATCACATATCATATCAGATTTCTCAATCTATCTCTTTCATGATACTAACATTGTATAATTATCATATCATATTTTATCATATGATGCATCACATATCATATTATTGTATAATTTTATTATATAACTAACATTTGCATTGAGTTTGGTTGAGAAGAAATTAGGGGAGAGGGAGGAGAAATGTGATTATGTATTTGGTATGATGAAAATGAGAGAAGAGAGAAATGGTCAGATGTGTGAGACTCATATTAAAAGATTTTTTTTTGCTGAATTGTGAAGAAAATATTGCGGAAATAGTTAGATCGGAGAGAGAGATTACTGAACAAATACTTGGACATATGTGCCCCATATTTTGTATGAACAGTAAGCACAACTTTTATGAACATAAAGCAACCTTGTATAAACAATAGGGGCATTTAAGTCTTTGTGAATTATAATTCTATTTTTTTTTATTTTATTTCTCTACTACCAAACAAGATTACAGAAAAAATACCATCATATTTCTACTCTATTTTACTCCTATCAAACAACCTCATTTCTTCATTATTTTTCACATATTTCTCTTTACTTCATTTTTCTCTTATCTATTTCTCTTCACCATTCACTCAATTTCTTTCACTTCCAGCAAACATACTCATGGTCAAGTAAGGATTAAGTCCCAATAAAATCAAACTAAAATACTACGGTAGATACAGACACCAATCTCGAAAGAGATGCCACAACCCGAATAGGATAGTCCAAAAAAATAAGACAGTGACAGTGTGCTACTAATTGGTTGGATGCCTTATATTGTGGTTCCTCAAAATAATTAACATATCTGACCCGAAGATATTTTTTATTTCTATGGTATTGATGTGTGCAGTGGTGTCACTTTTCAGCATTCATCGGGATGCGTATGTCTCCTTGAGAACAATGGGTTCAAGAATCAAAGACCGAATTCGATTCTTGGATGCGGTATCTGGGGCTCCATGCCCATCTCCATATTGGTACGTGCACTGAGCGATTCTGGCTAGGTTGATGGCTGTTTCTACAAAAGGTTTTGGGAAAGGTGAATGGGTGACTCGATCTTTGTTCATCTTCTTCCAAGTTTGATTGAGCAAACTCTGGATGTATTCGTTGGCACCCTCCTCACTAACACCATTTTCATGCATGTAGCACATAATTGAACTTGCTGCTTCACCTCTCTGTAACTCCGCCTACAAAATTACAACACAACACCAATTAACTATTGGGATGCTCCCAAATCTCAATTCTCAATCTTTAACTTCAATAGTACCTAAGATTCTATTTATAAATACTAAATCATCAACATTAAAGAAATACCTTAAAATCAGTTAATTATAGTTAATAAAGTGATAATTTTAAATTTTATTTTAAAAATATTTTTATTATTAATAATCTAAATTAAAATATCATAAAAATGGTAATTCATATTCCAATAGTTGATCATTAAAAATAATTCACAATAAATTAAGAGTATAAAAGAAACTTCATAATTAATACAATTTAAAATATAAAAAAATGCATTTCTTTAAAAAAAAATATACATTTTTGTTTTTTATAAATAGGATTAGAGAAAATATCTTATTAATTTTGTTATTAAATATCTCATGTACTGTATAAATTTTTATAAAATATTAAAATATATGTTAAAATGTAAAAATATAAACACTTGAAATTATTAGTTTTAAAAAGTATAAAAATTCATCTCATTGATATAAATAATTTTATATCAGTTTATAATAAAACAAATTTCTCATATTTAATATTACTGATTAAAGAACTTAAAAAATAATTTTTTAATTGAATAATTAATTAAAAAATAATTCATATATATATATATATCATCACATGAAAAACACAGGTAAGTTATAAAAAGGCGAAGATCAAGATAATCTGACACTCAACAACAGGACTCAAATTTATTTATTAATAAATAGTGAAAATAATGAAGTGGATTAGTGGCACATGACATATCACATGGTAATGTTGTAATAAAAAAGGCAGCGTCAATTATTAATTATTAAGGTAAGCCAAATTACCATTGAAGTACCCAAATCATTGCAAAGTCGAAAAATAGTGGATGGTCTCTGCAACAGGGCATGGCAATTGTCCAAGGACTCTAGTGCCTCCTTTGTTATGTTGTGATTCAGCAAGAAATAGGTATGAACAAGGATGACTATACCAGACACTGAAACCACCGCATTCTTGAAATAGTCGTCAAATTTTGGCAAGTGTTTGCCCCGGCTCCACCTAGCTTCTTGTAGCCATGCTTTCAACATAACAGACCACTGTAATTAAATTGAAAAAACCAAACAACAGAGAACACTTAATTAATTTACACAAACTAATGAAATTAATTACTATAATAATGCATTACTTCATGTTCATTCTAATTAAAATAGATGTGAGTGTAGGGTTGTTTTTTTCCGGTCTTAATGCTCTGAATTCGTAAGCACTTTAAGCTTGACTAGTCCGGAGTTGAGTAGAGTAAAATTCACAAGAAGAATAAAATTCTCCTGGCACTTTTTTTTTTTTTTTAATTCACAATTCAAATTAAGACTTTATTTAAGTACTCAATGGCTGTGGTTAATTTTTATTTGTACATACTGCTTTGGTGAGTTGGGGAAGGATATCATGTCCTTGTTCTTTAAGTGCATCATAAGCGAATTCGTTCACAGTGTTGTAAAGGGCTAAGAAGCATATCTTCATGTAGTCTGGTAGAACTTGAACTGCTTTAATATCCCAACTGAAAGAAACACCATTTTTAATTAGTGCATTGATTAATTAACAATCTCATCAATACTCTATTTACTAATCCATCAACAATATGATGAAGAATATAATTAACACAATTTACAGGGGAAAGGAATTGATATGAACAAGAAATTACCTTTCTACAGCTGTTGTGAAAAGCTCTAATTCATCCAAAGTGCCATACACATCATAAACGTCATCAATAGTAGTTATTAGGGAAGTCACTTTGGTTAAACCTTTTCGGAGATCACTGAACTGAGGCTCAAAAGCCATTCCAACCGTCCAAAAGAAACATTCCATTAGCCTGTCGCGGCTGAAGCTTAACTTTGAGGCCAGTCCCATCCCTTTCCACCACCTAATGAAATTGAATACAAGTTGTTATAAAATTAGGAAAGTATATATGAAATTATTTAATTTTATTTAAGTAACTGTTGGAAAAAATATATGGATGAGGCGCTTATTGTGATATTTATTAAAATGAGTTAAAGTTTTTAAATTTTTAATAAATAAAATGTTCCTTTATTTGGTGAAAGACCACTATATTTTTCATGGTAGTCAATTCTGTTTGAACCGGGTAGAATTTCTATTGGCGTCAATGCAAAACTCTCCTTCCAAATTACATGTCCAAGTATTCAACTACTCAAGTCTCAAACTCGAGGCCACTGCTTAAGTCGGAACAGCTTATTACCAGCTGCAGCTGATTCACATGCTTACTTGGTGAAGAAAGTATTTCTTTTGAAAACAATGAAAATGATGTTTCACCTATACTAATTTTTTTAAACAAAGAAAATAAGATTAAGTGAATTTTTTTATTCCAAAATAAGTGAGATTTACACATGATCAAAGGAGTGATCAATGTTGGATATTGACGTTATTATAAAGCAAATAAATAAATACTCTGTACATTTCCTATGTGAACTTACCTTGACATTTCTTGGAGATCCTTTTGCAGTGTAGACTGTACGATGTTAAAATCCAGCTTGGCTGCATTAAGCAGCACTAACTTTGCGTCCTTTCTTTTAGCATATGACTCAATATACCATCTGGCTTCAAGCCTTTGGACTCTGTGATGCAGTGGAAGCTCTAATGCATGATTCACTTGTTCTAAGAGGATATTGCTAATTCTATCTTCACGGAGACCCCTGAGGTGGAAGCTAGTGAAGTCCTTGGCCTCATCCAAAATTTCTTCTCCTTCATAAGAGAGAAACGATGCCTCATAGAGACTCAACATTCCTTTCACATCTCCACTAAGGCTTCCCTTGAAATTACCATTTTGGTCCTTGAATCTCTCAAAAATATCTGCACATGATTAAAGGACATGAATAATTCAAAAGTCAATTAATTACCCTGTCAAGGCTAATTGGATGGTACCTTCAGGGGAGAACCAACATACCAAAAACGTGCTGGTAAGTGGTAACAGCATTTATATATTCCTACTACTAAAAATGTGAATAATGTGGATATACCTGCTGAGACATCATAGCCATATTCTCTGAGTAGCCTGAAGCTCAACGCAGTTTCATCCAGGCTTCTGTGAGTAATGGCACTACCATTACATCTTTCCAAACATAGAAACCTATCAAGGACTTCTCCTATCTCCTTCTCAAAGTGATAGTTGAGACCTAAGCGTTTCACATCATCAATAAGCTCTAGTATGATCCATATTTCCCCGTTTTGATCTGTTATCATTCTCCTTACTTCCTCTTGCAACTTCCTGGCCCTGTTCTCATATTGGACATCCTATGCATATATATAATTACACAAAGAGCGAATCATGTGTTAGTGTTAGTAATATAGTCCATACATTATAGGAAAATATAGATCTATATTAATTAAAGATATCAAAGACACTAGGTAATTAAGATGATTTAGTCACCGCATAGTCATGCTTCAAGGACTGCAAAAAATCGTAATTCCAGAGGTTAGGCTGGTAATTAGCTGATTTTCTTTCAGAAACATTTGTGGCCGCGTAGCATCGAAGGGGGGAACCAATTCTATGGACCAGAAGATTAGGCTCTTCTAACTTTTGAGGTTTGCTAAAACTAGGAAGTGAAATGAATGACGAATTGAACAACATGGAAGTGACTTGGGCCATTATCCTATTTCCTAGGTTGGTTGATGGATATTTGCAACTGCAAATATTCAATGGTCTATGAACCTTTGCATTTGACGTTCAGGTGGTCACAATTATATATAGCTAAGCTGGATGGGGCTTTTTTACCATAGTACACTCTGGTGTAGATTTTTAAAAAATTATCAATATGTAATAATGGTAGTTGGGAAATACGATTTTGAAATAAAAATCGTTGAAGAAGGATACGATTTGTTAAAAAAATATTTATTTTAAGGAATATCGTCAATCATACATACGATTTATTATTTTTATTCTAAAATATAAAAAATCGTGGAGGGAGGATACGATTTACCTATTTTTTATATTTTTTTTACAAAAATATAATTTTAATATTTTTTAAAAATATATTTACTTATAACTAAATCGTATTTTCAACGTACGATTTACCTTTTTTAATAAAAAAGGATAAATCGTATACATAAAATACGACTTTAGTATTTTTTTTTTTGCTAGGCAAAATGAAATTAATTAAAAGGGAATACAAGGGGTACTCCAACCCATATACAAATACAAAAAATAATTTAGAGATTAAAAGAACTCCCCACTCAAACTAGAACCGAAAAAAGACCAACAGAGTAATTGCACATGCTCCTAAAACCTAACCCTGGGCAGAAATACATCACATCAAATATAAAGAAGACCAATTCTAATAATAAGTCTTCCCCAGCAGTTGGAGCCACAAGCAAAGCTTAGTCGTATCATCAGCTTAACCGAGAAGCATAAAACTCATCCAAGATGTAATCTGTCAAAAGACCAATACCCATCAAAACACGATAGCAACATCAAAGTCAAGGATTAGAACATGACCCATCACCAGTGGAGCAAAAACACTGTCCAAAAATATGCAGCGCAAAGACTTTAGTATTCTTTTTTATAATGAATTTATAAAAATTAATATATGTTATCATAATTCAAAATCATATAAAATTAACATATTTAATTATAAATATTATTTACATAATATATAGTTTTAAACAAATATTATATTAGTTTTTTTATAAATTTCATATAAATATATTTTTACTAATATTTATTATATCTAACATAAATCATAATTATTTTTAAATTTTCATTTAAGTTAAAACTTAAAATAAGTGAGTTTTACAATAAACTCATAACTGATTCTATGAGTTAAAAACATAATGACTAATACATAAAATAATAATATAATTTAAAAATTCCCTCACCATAAATTATATATAAAAATATCAAAGAGTTGTGATTCAATTGAAAACGCAAGTTAAGATTGTGGGAAGAGCTCCCACGTTCAATCCCACTAAATACATTCTTAGGGAGGGGGTGAAGAGCTTTAACTGTAACTAAGTCTCGAATAGGATTACCCCTGATAATAGGAGATTGTAAGGACCAAGAATCCTCTAATGATGTTTTAATAATGACAAGCTCTCAAAATTCACTTGCTGTATGTAATTCTGATTAAAAAGGAACTAATGATTTCACTTGAGTTGTGTCAAGAAGACATAGACAGGGAACTTCCAGAAGATAACATTGAGACTCTTGACAAGACATTCAGCAAAAGAATCACTTCAACAACCTTCTGATAAGAAAGTCTGCAAGAAGTTTCCATATTAAAAGATTACTATAATTATAGAAGAAAGCAAGAAAGTCGTTGAGAAGATACATAACAAGCCTTCTGTCAAACTAGCAAGAAGTCCCTCTTCCCAGAAGAAGAAAACAAAAAACTTAATGAACAATTTTATTCCATAAGGTCACAACAGAAGTGAATTAAAAAAGGAGAGATATTCAGAAGAATAGTATAAAAGGATTACAAAAGATTAAAAGGAAGATTCATTAATAGGAATCCTGCAAAAGAAGCATATTCCTACAGTTTCATCCTTCCAAAGCTTCTCTGATATTGTAGCCGATAAAACTAAGCCCAGAATCACTTCCTGAATCTTTTGTTGAGTAAAATAAATCCTCTCAAAAGAGAGAAAGATCATTCTACATAAGAATCCTTTAACAGTACAACTGCAAAAGAAGCAATCCTACTTGAGCTTCTATTTTTATTTTTCTGAGATTGCAGCTGGTTCAAAATCATTAATATCCACTACCAGAAAAATAAAAAATAGAGACGGAAAAATCCGTCTCTAAAATGAACTTTTTCGGTCACTAATGAGGTTAGAGACGGAATTTGTGTCGTCGCTGATCTGGGCGTCGCAAGTTTGTTAGCTTACGGACTTTTTACGTCCGTCTCTAAGTAGAGACGGAGTTGTTCCGTTTCTAAGAAATAGTAAATCCGTCTCTAAGAGAATGATAAATATTTAGTGATTCCGTCTCTAACAGAGACGGAATAATCCGTCTCTGAGGGTTTATTTGTCCGTCTCTAACCAGAGACGGAATTAGTTTTCCGTCACTAATGCTGTGAGGTGCATTCCGTCTCAATGTTTAAAATTTCGTCTCTAACTTGCGACGGACTTATTTTCCGTCTCTAATCCGATGAAATTAATTTTGGGACTTCCGTCTCTATCTTTTATTTTTTTATCAGTTCAAATATCCTGTATACATTTTTATAGTAATACTGCTAATTCAAACATCAAGATGTTTGACACCAGAGGACATCAATAAACTCAAAAGATCATACTTGTTTACATCCCAAAAGTGGCCTAAAAATGAATGATACACTTCATTCATTTCATACTTGTTTATATCCCAAAAGTATGAGTCCAATTGTTTTAAAGGGCTTTTCTATTGGGGGTAGAGGGAGGATATTTTATGTATGTCCCTCAACATTAGAAAGAGAGATGGTGAAAGGTTACCTTTGTAGCAGCTTGAAGATCCCTATAAGTCATATCCAGTGCCATCTTTAGCCATGAGCTATATAAACACCAAACAAGTTTTCACAGCAAAATATGCATCACATTTCTCCTATTTGCTTCTTTCATGCAGATTACGCATTAAAAATTTAAAGTTCTATATAATGGATCAAAATTTGATGTAAAAGACAAATGATATTTAAAGTTCTATATAATGGATCAAGATTTGATGTAAAAGACAAATGATACACGTGAGTGGATAGATAACCATATCCCTATTGTAAGAGTAGATAGATAATACATACAAAGCTATCAAACAAATATGCTCCAGGCATAATTGTGGGTTCAAAATACTAAAGCAAGATAAAGAAGTCATTACAAGAAGACCCCTCCCCCTAACTGCAAACAGAATTTTGGGGTTGAAAAATACTAAAGCAAAATTTTGGTGGTGAGTGATTGGGAACCAAAAGAATTTATCTAAATTCCTGTCAAACCAGATAAAGCAGACAAACTAGCACCCAGAGAATATAACATGAAAGGAAAATTACCCTGCTAGATCATAAAATGCTAAGGGTGCCAAATTGAAGTGCCCTGCTGGATAAGGTAGACAACAATTTTAGAATCATAGGAAAGAGTTACCTTACCTGGTTCGATGTGGAGACGGAGAGCAGACGACCAGAGAGGACGCACTACAAGAAAAAGTGTATTTAGCTGCAAAAATTAGCGTAGGCCACAAGGCCTTGGCTAAATTTTTTCTGTTAGCGTAGGCTAACCTTGGTTAAACGGAAGCTAGTTCGTCATTTGTTTTTTAAAAAATACTGCAATTTTTTAGCGTCTGTCTGGCCCCCGCTAATAATTGATTAATTTATTTTAGATTTTTTTTAGCGGAGGCCGGCCTACGCTACATGAAAATAGTTTTTTTTTTCAAAAAAAAGCACTTAGCGTCCATTAGCCTACCATGTTTAGCTTTTAATCCGATTTCCCTCCTCCATCTAATTTCACAGAGAACCCTAGCTGAATTGCCTTCTCCCTTGTTGAATTGCCTCCTCCATCCATATTTTATTGAATTATCTCTCCCATTTCACCCTAACTTGTGTATTGCCTTCAACCCTAACTTGTGTCGCTGAATTGCCTTCAACCCTCTGCCATTTCTTTTTCACTTCGACCAAAAAAACCCTAAGCCATGCAGTTTGGAGCTCAGCCACAGAGTTTGGAGAACCACCATGGAGTTTGGAGTCCTTTTCACATCACGCAGCTTGGAGCTCTGCCCTGTTCAGGTAAGAACAATATATGGAATTCCTTTTATAGTTTTCTGCATTCCAACAGAATAGCCTGCATTGAATTGGTTGCCATTGATTCTGATTTGGTTTCCATTGAATTAGGGAAACATGGCGTTGATTTTCACCAAAAGGGACTTGAGGGAGGTTAGCGAACGGATTGCCAAGTACAAGGTTAAGTAACATGTTCTGTTTATCATAATTATTGGTAATATTCTCTGATACTGCTATGTAATTAAAGGGACGTTGGTTGTGGTAGTTTGATCCATCTTTTGCAATGCTTCAATAATATCTGCTTTTAAGTATTGATGAAATTTTGCTTCACAACTGATGGTTTCACATATTGAAACAACAAGCACAAAAAAATGAAAATAAAAATAAAACAATCACAATCAATCTTGCGATAACATAAGTATGATTGTCTATTATAACTTAGGTGAGGTGACTTGGTTACGAGTATTGTAGTAGAGAAGCCATGTTCTTTTTTGTGTTGCTAATTTTTCATACTATGAGTATGATTCTGCTAGTAGGTCCACAACTAAGAGTGCTTGACATCTCAAGGCTCATTAACACACTAATATTCTGTCATTTCTTGTTGGTTTTGGGTTTAGCTAAGTCATTTGCTAACCATGTTTGTTACTTGCAAACTGACATTAGACAAGTTTGCTTTGAGTCGTGGTAATTAGAAACTTTTTACTAGTGTTCATAGCCGTGCCCAAAATCTTGGTGCAGGTATGTCTTAGTTTGCATTAGAACAAAACATTATGGTAATATTCTTTTATCAAGTTGCATGTGTTTTTACAGCGAGTTTGATTATGTGTTCATGTTCGTGTCATACCTGTGTCAGACACCTGATATGCTTTGTTGAAATGGCCGCATTGGAAAATCCCTGTGGAATTCATGCTTGTATTGTACTGATGCATTAGGCTTTGGTAAAAGACCAAACTGTGATTATTGATAGTCTAACTTTAGACTTCACTTTTGCCTTTTCTGTATTTTTATTCCAAATGAGTCGAATTGATGTGAGCAGTTTGAGTCAGCCTAAAGTTTATGGTGATACTGATAGTTATGTGTCTTGTTGCTTGTAGCTTTTAAGTCCAAGTGAGTGAATCACATCACATGATGACCCTGAAAGAAAGGTCTTTTGGTGATTTTTGTTCATAAAATTTTCTGATCATATGCTATCTTAATTGTGATATGCGAGTTATAATGTAAATACTGATGGTTGTTTTGTATAATAGTATGTGGTGACAACTGACAAGGATTATATGAAAATTTTCCTTTTAGGTTAAATTAGGGGTGTGACTATTTTAATTAGTTATGTCTACTTGTTACATCTCCTTTAATTCAAAGTATCATGTGGCTGCATTTGGGAAATAAAAGAAAAGTATTTGAATTAATACACGCTCATAAATTATTAAAGCATTGATCATCAAATTTTGCATCTTCTCTCCCTCTTAATCCTCCCTTTTTTGGCAGTTTTTCTCCAACCAAACCAGAACATTATGAATTTGTGATGTGTGTGGTGACATAAATTAATTAAAGTTATATGAAAGGTTTGAGAGAGAGAGAGAGAGAGAAGGGGTAGGGGGACAGTTAGAACAGCTTGGCATGACTTGAAGTTTGAATAGCTTATCTCAAATTAAGTACAAATTGAAAAGGCAAAAACAACTTCCTAACTAAGCCTTGCTGTGAAACAACATATCTAGGTGATTAAACAAATTAAATTATTATATATAAAGAGATAAAAACAGAATTAAATGAGAGAGAATGGATAGGGAATGGGGGAATCTGTCACATACAACATGAAACAGCGCATAAGGGGCATCATCACTTTCTCTAGTTGAGGTACAAGTGTGAGGGCATGTTGTTTAGGGCTTTAGGCCATGGACCCCAGAAAAGTCTGGTCCTGGGGCATGTTCTAGTTTCCTCATTATGAATCAACATTTAAGTTTGCTTATGGTAAACGTAAGGATTATTTGTATGTAACTGCATCTACTAATTACACTGTTAAGTGTAATAATAAACATCACATAGATGAAAGAGGAAAAACACTGTTTTGGAATATTTAAAAGCAACTTGGAACTGAAATTTGTGATGAGGGGGTCAGTGCTCTGTGCTCATATATACAAGAATTTTAGTTAATATTTAAGAGAGAAAAAAAACATATAAAAAGGTGAATGAGAATGCATGCTTCTTGTGATTCGGGTTATAAAGAATGCATGTTAACTTTTCTTTTCTTTTCATCTACAGTTTTTTAACTTTCCCCTAACAGAGCATAATAACCAGATTCCTATATTATTTATGGATATGGATGCATCAAGGCTATGGTATGACTTAGCATTCTTAGAATTTTGGTGATTTTCTGTGAAAAAGGAGAATTTTTTTTCATCTGTGTGTTGTGCTTACATGCAATATGATAACTGTGCACACAGCCACCTATCCACATTCACACACAACACTTTAGATTAGACTATCAGAGCTTATAGAATTTATACCGTCTTTTTTTTAGAGTTTGAAGTGGGTTGCTGATTAAAATTCAGTGCACATGAATTGTATTATACCCGTGCTGTTTCTAACTGGAATTAGCAGAGTCTAACACTATAAAAGTTGGTCCACTTTAATTTTTGTTAAACCAGCAATTTGTTTGGGTTCTGAAGCCATATATTTTAGTCCTGTGATGTTATCAAACATATGTTATTCCTTGTTGAATGCTTGGATAGGAAAGCATACATGCTTGACATATCGTCCTGAATTCTCTTTTTATGTGGAAGGATTAATTTATTCATGGGATAAAACTTCTGACAATGCAATTAGCTGTCTTTATTAGCCATTAAGAATATAACCACCAAAAAAGAGCTGCAATATTGCTTTATTACATGATTCTTATTTTACTGTTCAATTCCCAAATTTCTGTATACGGATGGATTTGGTGGTTTTCATCTCAGTTTGTGTTGGGAGAAATGCTTGAGAATTACGACATGTCTTTTATACAAATAGTTTGAAAATTGAAAATACTGATGTCCTGCCTGAATTACAGCACTTCTGAAATGTTGTTTGGGGTATTTCTTTCGGTTGTGCTTCAGCTCTAGATCTACATCTTCTGACTTCATGAATGATGTGATACTTCTTTTCTTGTTTCTATCACCTGCTTCTAGTGGCCATTGTGGGGAAGATTTTACATGTTTTATTGTTAATTGATTGTTCTGTTTTCTTCATTATAAGGAGTGCAGGTATCAAGTGGGATATTTTTCTTCTTAATTGTTTTTTAAAGTGCACAAATTTCAAACCTTTTATTTTGTTATATAAGCATGCATGTAGGGCTTTTGGTAGCAGATTAATAAAAGGTGGCTTAGTCTAAAAATGTAAATCCACTTGAAATGAAAATGAAATATACAATACGAGCTTGATGTACATATATATAATTGATATCATAGTTTAAAGCCAAACAAAGGAAATTATCGGTTAAGTTGAACTCACTGTAACATCTTTTTTGGTGATGGAAAAAGGGGGAAAAGTAAGAAATAAAGAAGAAAACTTCATACTTTTGGAAAATCGGTTATCTTATCTCCTTTATAAAAGCATATGCAAATGTCGTTTATGAGGCGCTATACCTTTCCCTACGAGGTTGGAAGGGACAATTTTGATCGAAACTAAGAGTTGATCACTTGGCATGATCGAATTGACAATTATATATGAATTCATTATTATCAAAGTTGATGTGCCAGGAGTGTGTATATATCACTTTGTTGGTTAATCAGCTTACTTAGCTAACTAAAACGTTTCTTTCACTAATACAAAACATAAGGTTCATTTGATAGTTCTTTCTCCATGTTATTAGGGGATAATAAAAATAATGATAATGATAGTGATTATGATTATGATTATGATTATGATTATGATGATTAAGAGAATAATAATTGGATATTTATGAATTTAATGGGTTCAATAAGTTAACACAGAATATAAAAATAAAAGGATATTTATCAATTTAATATGTTTTGATCTTAGGTCTTAAAAAAACAAAAAATTATTTTACAAGAGTGTGCTTTATGTTATTTGGGGTGGCCAGCAGAGTGTGCTTTATGTGCCACCAAAAGGAATTGCTTTATTTTATTTTATTTCTCATAAGCTTGTAACAATTGTTCATCAGAGGGAGGTGTCTTTTTTCCTATTGCTTTATTGATTGATTAAAGTGTATGCAACTTATTGATTAAACTATTGTAAATTGTTCTGAATGAAAAAGGAGATACAATTATAGGAATTATATCTTTCTAATCTCATCATGCTTGTTTTGTATTTAATTATTTTGGTCGAATTAACTTATAACTAATACATTTTAAGCTCTTTTTTTGGTTCTAGAATGTAGTACTCACAAAGGATAAGCACAACATTAAACTACTTATGATTAAAATTTTAGAATTTTAAAGTTGGACATGCAGTACCAATTTTTATTTTAAAACAAGTCAATGCTTGTTGTAACAGATTACACATCCCCTTGGGACACCAAATAGTAACTTCTGCATAACTTGAGCTCTAGAACTCCAAATAGCATGGGGTTAGTTTTGTTAGAAAGCTAAGACATTAAACTACTTCTCTTTACAGTTTGCATTTACATTTGAATATAACCCCTTCTTTCTTGAATTTTTCTTCTTTTCCCATGCAAATCTCTTTCTTCTCAAACACTCATCTTCAACTCTGAACTAATCGGCAACTTGCAGCTTAATGTTCTAATATGTTGATATTTCCTTTGCAGATTTTTAGAGCATCTCATTTGTTGAATTCAGATAGTTTCAAGCAAGACCAAATTTACATTTCACAAAGTCAGAGGTAAGCTAGCAGTTGCACAATAACATGTTTTCTTAGTAAATGGTGTTTGTTATATATCTGTGTTGTTTATTAGTAGAGAGCTGAGCTCAATAAGGTGTGATCCTGTTTTATAAACAGAATGTTGGTTGTGTGCTGAGTATTTAGAAATTGTGCATGTGTTTGTTATATAATCAGTATTGTTTGTTAGTGGAGAGTTGAGCTCAATAGGGTGTGATCCTGTTTTATAACCAGGATGCTGGTTGTGTGCTGATTATTTAGAAATTGTGCATGTGTTTGTTACATAATCTGTCTTGTTTGTTAGTGGAGAGCTGAGCTCAATAGGGTGTGATCTTATTTTATAAGTAGGGTGTATTTGTTATATATTTGTGTTGTTTTTGCAGAAATGGATCGTAGTTGGATGTTTGATAGACTCAACCCACATAGAAGAGGGTTAAAGTCTAGATTTATTATTGGAGTTGATGAGTTTATGACATTTTATGTTAACTTGTACTTGTTTTTAGGAATTCGCGTTTTTATGTTTATTGTGTTTTACCATCCTTTGATGAGACATTATATATTTTATGTTATGTGATGTGATGTTATGTTTTAGTTTACTATCATGAGTGATTATGCATTTCTTTCATGTTGTTAGTTAATTAGTTATTTTATTATGGACAATTATGTTGTTTGATGTGTTTTAAAGTATTGGCAGGTTTTATGTGATAAATATTATAAATTAATGGTTTAATAAAATAAGAAGGTTATTTTAAAAAAAATCAATTGATTAGCGTAGGTCAGCCCTAGCTAATGTGGCCTTGGTTGACATTAGCGTAGGCTGGCCCTAGCTAACTTTAGCGTAGGTCGGCCCTAGCTAATGTTGCCTTGGCTGATAATAGTGTAGGCTAGCCTACGCTAATGTAGCGTTAACCGAGCTTTCTAGCAATTTGTTGGCTTCTATTTAGCGTCTCAGTTAGTGTGGGTTGGCCTACGCTAATTAGCGTCGGTCTGGACGCAAATTTTTCCTTCGAGGGTTTTAGCGAGGGCTATGACACCGACGCTAGGCCGACGCTAATATGCAGTTTAGCGTCCATTTTTGCAGTTTAGCGTGGGCTTTTGGCCTACGCTAATGACTGTTTTTCTTGTAGTGACGACGGAAGCGGCGTCGCTGTCACGGAGGCGGAGATCGAGCAGCGTCGCTGTCACGGAGGCGGAGATCGAACAGCGTCACTCGCAAGGAGGCCGAGCACGGACAGACGCAGACGCAGAGTGGCTAGGGTTCTTCCATGTGAGGAACGAATATGGAGTCTCTAGTCTTTTGATTTTGTTTGATTTTCTGATAGCAAGAACGAAATAATGGGGTCTGTCAAAAAGAAAAAAATAATGGTTAAAATTAATAATATGTTTTTATTATATTAAACTTTAATCTATTAATCTACATATGTTATACCTGTATACATCTATATTATTAATCTATACTACATCTATATTATCAATTTTATCAATTAACCCCTATTTTTTATATAAAAAATTAACCCCTATTTTTTTTAAAAAGAAAAACAAATTTAGTCAATTACAATTCATTTTAAAATCTATACTATACCTATACTTCTATATTATTATCTATATTATTAATTATTAATTATTAATATTATTATTATTATATTATTATATTATAAAAGGGATATCACTTTTTTTATTTTCACATTTTCTTTTCCAATATACCCATGTTTTTCTTAAAAAAGTGGGGAAAAAAACCATAGCAATTACTGAAAAAATCACAACAAAAAATGATATGATGAAAATAATATTACCATAATACAGACAAATTGAAATTAGAGACGGAATTATTCCGTCTCTAACTTTTGTCTTAAAAATGATAAATTAGAGACGGATTTTATATCATAGACATAGTTCCGTCTCTAACCTTATTACTGTTATTGATATTTTAATTTTGGAATCTAGAGACGGAATTAATCAGACACGGACAAATTTCGTCTCTAATTTCCGTCTCTAATATATTTTAACAATTAAGAGACGGATGTTGAGACGGACTTAGAGACGGAACACATCTGAGACAGAAAAATCCTTCTCTAAGTTTCGTTGCTAATGAAAAAAAATTTACTTCTGTCTCTAGTTAAGACATTTCGTCTCTGATTCCGTCACAAATAGAGACAAAAATTTTTTTCGTCTCTAAATTCCGTCGGTAATTCCAACTTTTCTGGTAGTGACCACTCTATGTGTGTTTGATGAGAGACCACAAATATGCTTGAAGAAAAACTGCTAAAAAATACAGAAGTTTCTGTCTGCAGAAGAAACCTCTCAGAAGATAAGACCAGTCAACATATGATAGCTGTATAATTGTACTTGGACAGCTGGAATGACTTTCCTCTTCTCCAAGCTTTCCCCAACGGCTAGTTTCTGTCTTTGCCTATAAAAGAAGAGGTTCTCTTCAGTTCTAAATACACAGAACAAATTAGAAAGTCCAGAAGAAGCACCAGACTTCAAAATTACATTCTCCATCTTCTAGAAAATTTCTCTCTTCAGAAACTCTGATATTCTGCTTCCTAAAGCTTAGTAAGAGAGAGTTGGCTCAACATCTTCCTGTTGTGCTATATTTGTATTTGTTTTGAGCCTTGTTTTTATCATTTCACTGCTTATATCTTCTGTGATCTCTCAAGAAGGCTTTAAGAGTGTTAGTGCATCTTGAGAAGGTGTGTAACAGTTGCAGTAAGCTACTGCATAACTATAGTGAGTTGTTCTGAGTTGTAAAACTTGTAGAAAAGGTTCTGCAAATTACTTTTGAACCTGCACAGTCTGCAGAAGAAGATGCAGTATCTGTAAAGGATTCAGAAGAAGTGTGTGAAGAGCCTGAAGAGGCTGCATAAGAATACTAGTGGTAAGGTGTACCCAAAGAATCTGTAAAAGCAAGTATTGATCAAGAAAATCCTACTGAAAGTAGGGACTGGACATAGCCTCAAGTTGGAAGAGGTGAACCAATATAAAATTTGTGTGTGCAATCTTCTTACCCTTACTCTCATCTCAGTTTTCAGTTTTAGTTTCATGTGCATAAAATTATTTTAGAAAACTATCTAATACCTAAGTAAGTTGCATTAACAAAAGAGTTCCTCCAAAGGGATTATACTTTCAGCATATATAATTTAACTCCCACTTTTTGAGTTTCATCTTCTAATACTTAGCCAAGAATAACTTGAGCATAAATGGTATTAGAAGAAATTACAGAAATTTTAAAAGATCACAATTCAACCCCCCTTCTTGTGATTGGAATTTCTACTTCAGATACCAATGGTGAATATATATATAAGTCTCCTTAATGGTAATTTATTTTTAAGTGTTGATTTAAATGAAATTTTAAAAATAATTATGATTTTTATTATATATAATTAATATAATTAAAATTTTATTATATATGATATTTTTAAAATATTTACTTTAAATTATAAGGACATATATTAAAAAAATAAAATTTATAAACAATTTTGAAAAATGAAAATAAAAATCGTATTCCAAACCTACGATTTTCAGTTTTGTATAAAAAAGATAAAATACATTTTACAAGCAAAAAATGTAAATCATTTTTCTAACATACGATTTACTTATATTTTTTTAATATATTTTTCAAAAAATAAAATAAAAATCACTTTTTTAAAATAATACTAAATCGTATTTTGTATCTACGATTTTTAATGTTTTATAATAAAAATAATAAATCGTATTTTACATCTACGATTTTGCTTATGAAAAATATTTTTTTTAATAAATCGTATCTTCAAGCAATGATTTTCAATTTTAAAATCGTATTCTTCATCTACGATTATACTAAATCCATAATATTTTTGAAAATTTATACCAGAGTGATAAATTACAAAGCAAATTACACTAGTTTGGTAAAAAATTCGTTGGATGGCTACTAGTGGACCGAATGAGCTTTTAGCTAAAGCAAACAAATACGAAGAAACAAAACTCAAAAGGAAATTGTGTACCACCCGTGGTACAAACATTTATAACCATCGGATTTATTATTATAATAATGAACGACTAATATTATCAACCGGTTACTTAGAGTTCCTGTACAGAGAAAAATTGCTTCTGCTTTTTTTAATAATTTCCTCCTCTTTGTCATAGCAAAGAGTCAATCTCATGTGAACTGAGTGTGTAATCGAAGGAGACAAGGCAAAGTAGTCTTCAATGGTGTTCTCAATTTGATGCGAACGGTGGGGCACATATTTTTTAATTCCTAACAGAGACCCAGTGCTCCAAGAACTTCAGCCATGAACTCGCTTCCCCGGTGCCGTTTGTGAACTCCTTCCCCCAATCTCCTGTGTTGTTTGTCATGCCACCTAAATCAGCCGCACGCGCTCATAGACCAGCCACCTGCCACCGCCTCGTCGGCCATTCCGATTCATTTCATGTTGTACCCAGCTCCTCCGTCGCGCATCCCCTGACGCGAATCTCCCTATCCAACTCCTCCACTGTCGCGCACAGCCCCTATGTTCGCCAAAGTCGCGCGCACAGTCACCGAACCCCAGCCATTTCGCCCCTATGTCCAGCCTTGCTCGTCGCCATTAAAGTGTCGCTATCACGAAGCCGCGATATTGCGCCGCCTCTGCGCAGCCACTGCCATGCACCGCCGCTTGCCGGTAAACGTGGCGAAACGAGACGCAACCGCATCACCTTCCCTGCCGTCACACGCTGCCCAGCCGCCAGAGTCATGCCCATCCCGTTTCCCAACTGAAGGAGCAGCTCCTTAATAGAATGAATGAGAAGCACCAACACTTTGCGAGCAACAGGGAACTTACCGTTGCCGGAGATGACGCCTCTCCGTGGCCACCATCACCAAAACAGAAGGAGCAGGTCCTTGTAACATTACCCTTAGCAATTTTAACAACATTGTTAAAATTTAATTTTAAACTGTAGTAGGTGATATTACTTGTTATTATGGGTCACTCTTTTTTTTTTAAGTCACCGTAGAATTCACCTCACACTTTTAACACAACAAACAGATGATCTTGAGGGTTCACACTTTTAAGTAGGGATGTTCAAATCCAATCCAATCCAATTGGAATCGCAACAACCGATCCAAAAAACTGCAAACCGAAATAACCGCAAACCGCAAAAAACCGAAATTTTTAATTGGATTGGATTGGATTTCGGATCTACCTATGAGAACCAATCCAATCCAAACTGATCCAATGTTTTATGAACATATTGATATATTATCATTATTGATATTATTTTTCTGTGATGATGCAAAAAATTTATTATTGTGTAACTATATTTAACAAATAACATTCAATAATGGGATTGGAAACTATTGAGTAATTTGTATGTTATAGAATAAGATAAGATAATTGCATGTTTTTATCATAATTTTACTTTCATAACTTCATTTTTTTAGTTTATTTGAGAAACCGAAATCCATTTCAATCCAAACCGATTAAAATTGGATTGGATTGGATTGGATTTGGAAAAAAATCAAAACCGATTGGATGAATAAATAAGAAAACCGAAATTATTGGATTGGATGATTTTTCCCTCAAAACCAATCCAATCCAATCCGCGAACACCCCTATAAGTTTTAACACATAACAAATAGATATAATGAGTGATTTCTTCCATATAATATACACCGTGAAAAATTGGTGCAATTTTGTACTTTTTTTTTATAGGCTATTACGAGTAGTTGATATTTTAGAATTAACAGTTCATTTAAGCAAATAAATCTTTTATTTTACAAGTCCGTTTTTATCTATTTAACCAAGATTTTCACTTTTTGTGTTTTGTTCAACCTATACTTGTTGAAAAAAAAAATTCATTATAAAAATTAAAAAGTTTTCTATACACCAAAAACAACAAAAAATAATATAGAGCAACATCGACAAAATAATGAGTAATTAGTTTCCACTCGTAGAGGCCGTTGAGTTGCCAATGGGACTGACTACGACATAGAGAATGGAATGTGAGTTCATTATATTTTATCTCAATTTTTTTCTATGCTGTTCCATATTACTTGTTATTTTTGGTGTATAGAGAACTTTTTCTCTTTACATGGTTGTTTTATTTTTTGACAAATATAAGTTGAACAAAATCCTAAAGGGACAAATTTTGGTTAGGTGGGTATCCAACTTGCAAAATAGTAAAAAAATTATTGCTTACATAAACTATTCAACCTAAAATATAAACCATTTGATTAAATAACTTCCTATAATTACTAAAAAAGTAGGTGTAAAGTTGCACCCATTTTTTACGGGTGCATAATGATGTATTAAAAAGAGAGATGAAAGATGTAAAAACTTCGTACATTTGTTCAAAGAGAAAAGAGAAATTATGTATACATCAATGTCCAATAAATCATATGATAATTAGAGAGGAAGAGAGAAAAAAAATATTTGGATGTTATGTGTGATGTCATGTTAAGAGTGTATATATAAATTATTGTATGATTTTGTTGTTTAAAAAACACTTCTCCGATTTAAATGTATATTAATCATTATCCATCCTCAAAATCACAACTAATTTGCTCCAAATATGATTTGGTTGAAGGTGAGAATATTTAGTGTAAGTTTTGTTTTGCGTTGAAAACATGCCAAACTCAAGTCTAGATTTCTCAATACAATTATTTCTAATGTTGAAAATGTGAGTTTATCACGTCCCAACCCAGAAGTTCAGGACCAAACATTCCTTAAAAAGTGAAAAGTTGCACTTTATCAAAATCAAAATTATAAAATAAAATATTAGTAGTTGCACTTTATCAAAATCAAATTCACTCCCCAAACTCAAGATTAGTTAGAAGTGAAAAGTTATAACTTTTGCATTGAGCTTAAAATATTATCCTAGAATTTAAATAAATACATCACTTTAACTTGTATTTTAAAAAAAAATATTCTATAAAATCAAAACATATTCAAATTTAAGTGTAGCGTTAATTAAACACATAAAAACAATATATATTACGTTTCACATTAAAAATTTTGTCAACTATTATCAACATGTTTTCTAAGAGGATAACTTTAGGATAGAGTCTCTTCAGTTTAGATTTATCATACACTTTAAATTTTATTATTATAAAAAATAATTTAATTTAATAATGTATATTATTAATTTTTTTAATATTAAGTTTATATTATTTATAATAAATAATAAAAATCCACTATAGTCCATAGACCGCTTTTTAGTTGACTATATCTTGAAATTGCTCATGGTGATAAATTAAATGTCCCTTTGGTTTACAGTTGAGTATGATTGATTCTATAAATGAATGAATGAGATAAGTGATGCACGATTTACGAAACATATTGGACAGAAGTGATTTAAAATCAATTCTGCAAAACCATGGTTTTGTATTGTAGCAAGGGTAAACCAAAGAGAGGCTAAGTGTGTGTTTGGTTTACTCTTAAATCACGTTTCAAACCTGGATCCAGAAAAATGTTATTAAATTTGGTTTGAAATGTGGTTTCAGGCTAAATAAAACACACTTATATTTGTTTTAAATTCTTAACCGTGCATAATGAATTCCGCAAATTCAATTTTAAATCACTTCCATTTAACATATTTAGTAAAGTGTGCATCACTCATTTTTAACCATTAATTATAAAATCAATTCTACAATCAAACAGACATTAAGGGTGTGTGACGTGAACCCAGGGGGGTGGATTCGTTTTACGGATCTATCTAGGTTGGAATGATCATAAGTAAGAAATTTGGGAAATTGTTTTAAAACGAGAAAATGGAAAAAATGTAAGAAGATGGAATGGAAATTGATAGACGTCACACTCCCAAGGATGGAAGATAAGCCTAAGAGTTATACACACAAAGGGATGAAGGACCTTTGATAAAACTCAATTCTTGATAAACAAGAGAATAAGAGAAACACTCTCCAATTTCTTAAAATTTCTGAATTAAACTTGTCTTGTAAATTCTGCAGGCATGATGCGCCCCTTTTAAAGGTGCCTACAATCCTTGCATGGCTTTTCACATTCAGCCACTTAATTCTCCTAATAATTCTATTAAAATTTAGAAACATAACAACCAACAAGGATTAAAGTTACATAATTCAGCCATCAATTGGCCGCCCCTTAGGAGAAACATAACAGCTCCAATATTGAATTATGGCTGCTCCATTCAATGTATAACCGCTACATTGCAATGTTTCTCTCCCCCCTTCAATTTGTAACAACTCTCTTCTTGATGGTTGTAATTTCTTTGTCCCCTTGCATTGATTCAGCCCAACAATTTTTGTAACTGTCCAGACAAAATAAGTCAGCCAAATAACTCCAAGTTAGCCGCCCACATGTAGCTTCTTGTATAGCCTTCTTATGCCTGGTTGGATTCACATCATACCCTCCTTCTTCGAGAAGATTCGTCCCGAATCTTAAAGCTTTATTTATTTGCTTAATTTAATTTACTAACTACTGCAGAAACTCAAAAGCTTCCTCCTGGATCAAATACAACTTGAATAAATTCAGATTTGTTCCTTTCCAATGGTTGCAATCCGTGGAGCACCTCTCTTGTCAACACTCCCTCACCTTCCTGCAAGCAATAATGATTACCAATACACAAAGTATGCAAAATTTCTTTGTCAAGCACATATGATTCAGCCCCAAAATGTTTATGAAATTGTGCAGCTTGGATACTATTCGTAAAAACAAATAACTCCATGTGTTGGTTTTCATCATCCTCAAGAGGTTGTGTTTCAACATCGGGCTGGATGTACAATGGAGCACTTGGAACAATATCAACAAGCTTCCTCTTCAAACATAGGGGTTGGTGTATTGCATTCACATGCCCATCCTCTTGTTCCTGTAATTTAACATCACAAACAGTAGAACAATCGTTAACAAATAAAATTTCCTCGCTCTTTTTCTGTAGTTCTTTTTCTATTTCTTCTCTCTGTTTTTCTTCTCTTTCTTTTTCTTCTTTTTCTCTCATTTTTTCTTCACTCTCTCTTGCTTCTTTTTCTCTCCTTTCTTTTTCTATTTTCTCCTTCAACTTACATTGATACACACTGGCTCGGCTTGGTGTCAGAAATTTGAACTTAATCTTACGTCCCTCATGCCTCAAAGAAAGCGAGCGTTCATCAAGATTGAGTGTTTTATAACGAAGCCATGACCATCCTAAAAGAAGATGACAAGAGTCCATGGGAGCGATATCACATAATACTTCTTTCTCACACTGCCCCACAGTGAATGTGATCCACGCTTGATTCGGATGAAAGGTCGTTGGTAGGTGGAGTTTCTCCACCAATCTTTGACTCACAACATTGTTGTCGCTTCCATAATCGTATGCAACTATACATGGGTGACCTTCGATTAAACACCTTGTATAGTAAATTTCCATCGCCATTCCGAACCCAGAGCCGAAGCTCTGATACCAAATGACGTGAACCCAGGGGGTGGATTCGTTTTACGGATCTATCTAGGTTGGAATGATCATAAGTAAGAAATTTGGGAAATTGTTTAAAACGAGAAAATGGAAAAAGGTAAGAAGATGGAATGGAAATTGATAGACGTCACACTCCCAAGGATGGAAGATAAGCCTAAGAGTTATACACACAAAGGGATGAAGGACCTTTGATAAAACTCAATTCTTGATAAACAAGAGAATAAGAGAAACACTCTCCAATTTCTTAAAATTTCTGAATTAAACTTGTCTTGTAAATTCTGCAGGCATGATGCGCCCCTTTTAAAGGTGCCTACAATCCTTGCATGGCTTTTCACATTCAGCCACTTAATTCTCCTAATAATTCTATTAAAATTTAGAAACATAACAACCAACAAGGATTAAAGTTACATAATTCAGCCATCAATTGGCCGCCCCTTAGGAGAAACATAACGGCTCCAATATTGAATTATGGCTGCTCCATTCAATGTATAACCGCTACATTGCAATGTTTCTCTCCCCCCTTCAATTTGTAACAACTCTCTTCTTGATGGTTGTAATTTCTTTGTCCCCTTGCATTGATTCAGCCCAACAATTTTTGTAACTGTCCAGACAAAATAAGTCAGCCAAATAACTCCAAGTTAGCCGCCCACATGTAGCTTCTTGTATAGCCTTCTTATGCCTGGTTGGATTCACATCAGTGTGTTTAGCTTGCACCGGATCCACAATTCAAACATGGATTGGGCCAACGCTACAACACAGATCTACGTTTGAAACGTGATTTTGTAATAAATCAAAGAAAAAACAAGTGAAGCAGAAGTAAGGAAAAAATTAATTTTCACTTGTCTGACAGTGGTGTAGTGTAGGATTTGATGTTTTTAATTTGGGTTATTTGTATTGTTCAGATTAATGTATATTGAGTGAGCATGTTATGTTGCAGTGTATATTCTATCAAGCAGTGCAAAATCTCTCTTTAGGACATTGACTCCTTTTGGGGTCCGGATCCTTTGCAGCGTTGCAGGAGCCTACAGCGAAATTATCTACCGAATAGCTAGGGAACAGCTACAGAAACATTCCGTAGTTAAAATCTGTAGCTATTTTCTAGTTATTTTGCTGCAAGCTCCTGTAGCACTGCAGAGGATCCTGACCTCTCCTTTAATTTGTCTTTGTAAGTGTCGTTTGGCTCTCTATCAATCTAATGATATTTGACAAAAAAAAAAACACATACTAATTTATTCACGTTTTATTCATGTAGAGTTGTACAATATATTCAAGACGCAAGCTGAAATATGGGATGCGAATGCGGTACCTTGATTACGAATATCTAATTGTTTTTAGCATTGAAACTTGGTAACTCACATTTTTAATACTAGAAATAATTGTGTTTGGGGAATTAAAATTTGAATTTAGTCAGTTTCAACGCCAAACCAAACACACACACACACTATATACATACATACATACATACATACATACATACATACATACATACATACATGGGGCGTATCACATGAGAATGGTGTTTTTATGTGAGAATGATAAAAATATTTTGTAGCCATCAGATTTAAATAGAGGGTTGAGATTAAAACAACCCACTTAAAGATATAATGTGTCTCCTTCACCGTTACTTACCACGGTGGTGGTGGCGGTGGCGGCGGCGGCGGCGGCGATGGCAGCGGTGGCAGGTGTGGTCGTGGCGGGCGGCAGCGGCGGTGGGGGTGGTAAGTAATGATGAAAGAGACACATGATATCTTTAAGTGGGTTGTTTTAATCTCAACTCTCTATTTAAATCTGATGGCTACAAAATATTCTCATCATTTTCACATAAAAATATCATTCTCATGTGATACGCTCCCTATATATATATATATATATATATATATAAATAAAGGTGCATAGATTCTATTCATTATTAAAACGCTAGCAATAGAAAACAAAAAATAAGTAATGTCAATGCTGAAACAATAAAAAATAAAAGAAATTATAGAAATAATAGAAATAGAGAATGAAATATATAAAAGAAAGAAAATATACAAATATTATCGTAGAAACTCTACTAGCCCTTCTTATTTATTTATCTATTTAGACGAAAAATAGATGGATTAAGAAATATAATAATTACTCTGGTTTTCATAAATATAAATTTTAAATTTTTTGTTTGACCATTTATCTCTCTTAATATTATTGAATTTAATTAATTTTTAATAATGAGTTATTTATTAACACAATAATAAATTGAAAAAAAAAATCATTATTATATAGAGTTTATAAGTCAACAGTTAAATAAAAATATTTTTTTAAAAAAAATAAACATTTAAATAGAAACAGAGGGTGGTGCTATTTATAACAAGAATGATGTCACGTAGATAATTCTTAGGGAGATAGAAAGAATGAATCATTTTTCTACATATAATATTATTTTTTAGTAAAATATATTTTTATTTTTTTTGTAAAATAAGTGAATGTTAACTTTGATTTTTATAATTATTTTTTATTTACATTTTCCTAAAATATAAAAATTCATTATCAGTGACATAATAAATTAAAAAATTGCCACACCAATATCAATCTTTATTAAGTGACAATATTTTGACTTATTATGTGATGATAAAAACGTATTTAAAAATTTAAAATCTTATAATAATGCCAAAAAATTAAATTTTATTTATAGATACTGAAACTAAAATTCACTTATATATTTTATAAATAATAAAACTATATTTTATCCTTTTTTTCTCTAAAGACACAAACATACACATATATACCCTGCAGTCACATGTCAAAGAAAAAATAAAAATATGTACGATGTGTCTCACGTGAACCTAGTTTTCTTTTATTTTTAATATTCTAGACATCAAAAGTTGGAGTTGGATCATCACATTCCAAAAAAAAATTTAGGGCCGGATCATGAATCAGAATCTATTATTTAATTATTTTTAGATTTAGCTTTAAATATTTAAATGTATAAATATATCTATGACCCTGATAATGACAACTTTTTT